>JASVEL010001609.1:0-279761 GCA_032618575.1 Nicotiana noctiflora
CGGAACAAGGCCCTCAATAAATCTCCGCACTCTCTCCCGAACCGTGGCTACCAAAGCCGGTACATGCCTGGCTAGACGGGTGAAACTGATAGCATACTCCGATACTGACATGGAGCCCTGTCGCGACCGCTCAAACTCCGAGCGCCAAGAATCCCTAAGGCTCTGGGGAACAAACTCCGTCAAAAACAGATTTGAAAACTGCGTCCAGGTCAACGAAGCGGACTCCTCCGGACTATCCAACTCATACGTGCGCCACCAATCATAAGCGGTCCCACGAAACTGAAACGTAGTGAAGGAAACCCCGCTGGTCTCCACAATCCCCATGGTAGAAAGAATACGATGACACTCCTCCAGAAAACCCAATGCATCATCTGAAGCCAAACCACTGAACACTGGAGGGTCATATTTCTTGAACCTCTCCAATCTACGCTGCTCGTCCTCAGAGGCAGCTGGTCCACCTCCTGGTTGTGCTGGGGCGGCAGGAGGCATAACCAAAACATCTGGAACCTGTCCCACCGGCACACGCTGCTCCGGTGTAACGGCTGCGGGAGTCTGGGCCCCTCCCCCGGCCTGAGATGTAGCTGCAACGAGAGGAAGCAGTCCTGCCTGAGCTAAAGTGGTATACATACTCATGAACTGGGCCAGGGTCTCCCGTAGTGCCGGAGTAGTAGCAGCTGTAGTCGGTGTACCGGGTGCCTGCGCTCCAACCCGGTCTACCCGTGGCACCTCAGCGGCGGCACGCGCGGGTGATGTGGCCGCACCTCGGGCGCGTCCTCGTCATCTACCTCGGCCCCGGCCTCTGACGGCGGCAACAGGGGGCGCGGGTACCCGATCATCGCGAGTAGATCGTGTCCTTACCATCTGTGAGAGAATAGAAAGCAGTAGTTTAGATTTTTGATGTTAAAAATGTCACACGACAAGGAATCCAAAAGAAATGAAGAGTTTCCTAAACAGTTACATAGCCCCTCATAGATAAATACAGACGTCTCCGTATCGATCAGCGAGATTCTAAGTAACCGGTCTGTGTCCCGTGACTCCTATGAACCTAGAGCTCTGATACCAACTTGTCACGACCCTAGTTTACCAATTGTGAACATGTCGCGATGGCACCCATTCCCCACGACTAGGTAAGCCTAACACGTTGCGGAATATACATGTTATAAATGCTTAAATAAGAAACAGCGGAAAAATAGCATAAAAGATATGTAATCCATGCCGCTTGGCACATACATCCATCACACAATGAATAAAACACTACCAAGATCCGGAACCCCACGGTAACACAGACTAAAAGAGGAAATACAACTGTGGCTCTATGTGTAAAGAGTATCTAACAACGAAATAAAGAAAATGTCAACTAGTACTACTAGAATAGAAGGAAAGCCTCCGGATCTGCGGACGTAGCAGATCATACCTCGAGGTCTCCAGAAAAGCTACGGAAATCACCTAGCACGAGCCTGCTCTGATGTACCTGGATCTGCACAACAAAAGTGTGCAGAAGAGTAGCATGAGTACACCACGGCGGTACTCAGTAAGTGCCAAGCCTAACCTCGATGGAGTAGTGACGAGGTAGGTCAGGGCCCTACTGAGAAACAATAATATAATGATGAAAACTAAATAAACAGTTTAAATGATAATAATTTCCGAAATAACAACAATAAGATGATTACCGCAACTGTCTACAATTAAGCTAACAACAAATAAACAACTCAATAAAACAATTCCAGGACCTGTAGGAATTGAACCCACAGTCCCATTCTCAGTACCTCTGGGTCTCCGGGAATCGAACCCGCAGCCCATGTCTCAATAATATCTCAATAACTCGGGATCTCCGGGAATCGAACCCGCAGTCCCTACCAATAAGTCAGGATCTCGGGAATCGAACCCGTAGTCCACATTTCAATAATCTCAGAATCTCGGGAATCGAACCCGTAGTCCACATTTCAATAAATCTCAGGATCTCGGGAATCGAACCCGTAGTCCATATTTCAATAATCTCGGGATCTCGGGAATCGAACCCGTAGTCCACATTTCAATAAATCTCAGGATCTCGGGAATCGAACCCGTAGTCCATATTTCAATAATCTCGGGATCTCGGGATCTCGGGAATCGAACCCATAGTCCATATTTTAATAAATCTCAGGATCTCGGGAATCGAACCCGTAGTCCATATTTCAATAATCTCGGGATCTCGGGAATCACACCCGTAGTCCACATTTCAATAAATCTCAGGATCTCGGGAATCGAACCCGTAGTCCATATTTCAATAATCTCGGGATCTCGAGAATCGAACCCGTAGTCCACATTTTAATAAATCTCAGGATCTCGAGAATCGAACCCGTAGTCCATATTTCAATAATCTCGGGATATCGGGAATCGAACCCGTAGTCCACAACCACAGCAGGTAAAGGAATACACAAAGAGAAGTATAATATGCTTAACGATAACTTCGCCGATGAACAGCGCCAACGATTACCAAGAAAACCCAAGTAAGTCAATTAAGCAACTAGACAGTTAAATTCTATCTAATCATGCTTTTCTAACTACTACCGGGTAGGAATATCGAATTTAACAACTAAAAACAGGAATATCACTCATTGAACATTTTGAGTAAAGTATGTGTTCAACAACCAGCGCATGTACACGCTCGTCACCTCGTGTACAAGACATTTAAAGTATCACAATAATATCCTAGGGGTGAAAGTCCCCCACACAAAGTTAGACAAGCCACTTACCTCAATTCCTGTACAAAACCACTAAGAAATAACCCTCTTGCCGCGAATGTTAGTCTCCACAAGTGTAGTATCAGATAAAAAATCAATAGAATCACATCAAGATGGGCCAATTGGGCATTACCCAATCAAAATAACTCAAAATACACCAAAACCCACAAGTTGTCAAAACCCGACTATCGGTACGCTTATCGAAAAATCACGAAAATTATATATTCGGGTTCCTTATCTCAATACGAGTCTAAGCATATAAGATTTACCAAATTCGGACTCAATTTTCCCATTCAAAACCTTGATTTTCTAAAGTTCAAGCCTAGGGCTAAATCCTCCATAAATTACCCCAAATTCCTCCATTTTCATGATATAATTGCATAATATTACCAATACTAATCATAAGATGAGTCCATAGTTGATTACCTGATGATTTCCCTTGAATCTCCCTAAAAAATTGCCCAAATCGCCTCTTAAGCCAAGACCCAAATGTGAAATGTTTTTCTGAAATTTTCTACCTTCTGATACAATTAATCTTCTGCGATTTTCGCTTCTGCGGACTAGTTTCCTCTCTTGCGGATCCGCTTCCGCGACATTTTGTCGCTTCTGCGAAGCCCAGGCCTGGCTGGCCCATTCTGCTTCTGCGAGCCTAAAGCCGCTTCCGCGAGGCCGCTCCTGCGGACAAAGGTCCGCTCCTGCGAAACTCTCCGCTCCTACGAACAGAAGTCCGCTTCTGCGGACTCGCCTAAGCGGAGGCTTGTCTGCTTCTGCGAAATACCCCAACTCGTCTCCGGACCGCTTCTGCGGTCCCCATCCTCGCACCTGCGATGCCGCTCATGCGGACAAGGACCGCCTCTGCACTCCAGTCCGCTTCCGCGCTCCAATTTCCGCTTCAGCGGACTCGCCTCTGCGGTTCCATTTCCGCAAGGGCGAAAACAACAGAGGCAGAATTCCTAAACCTGCAATTTCCATGATTTTCTCCCGTTTAACCATCCGAAACCACCCCGAGGCCCCCGGATCTTATCCAAACACACCAACACATCCTAATACCTTATTCGAACTTGTTCCAATCCTCAAAACACGTCTAAGAACATCAAAACCCATAATTCACATCGAATTCAAGCCTAAATTTCTTAAAACTCTATAAATTACACATTCGATCTAAAACCCGACCAAACGACTTCCGAATGACCTGAAAATTTGCGGACATATCCAAAATCACATAACGAAGCTACAGAAATTGTCGGAATTCCATTCCGACCCCCGGATCAAAATCTCACCTATCGTTCGGATTCGCCAAAATTTCAAACTTCGGCATTTCAAGCCTAATTGAGCTACGGACCTCCAAAATACATTCCGAATGCGCTCCCAACCCCGAAATCACCCAACGGAGCTAATGGAACCATCGGATTTCCGTTCCGAGATCATCTAAACACTGTTTCAGTTACGGACCATTTTCTATCTTTAAAGCTCTCATTTAGGGACTAAGTGTCCCAAAATGCTCCAAATTTCAGAACCGACTCTCCCGGCAAACCACAATAGCAGAAATGAACTTAGAGGAACCAGTTAAATTGGGGATTGGGGCGAAATTTTTCTAAAACGACCGGCCGGGTCGTTACAGACGTCCATGGATCCACAAGGCGAAAGCTGTACCATCTTCTCTACACCAGATGGTGAAGTTTGATGGGAACAACAGGAAATCATAGTGCATGGAGATGATGATGTCTGTAACACCATAATGCCATTTGACTAAACTGAAGGGGACAAGGGCCCATGGGTATATCAAGTGATGGATGTTGTGGTAGTTAACAAAATATTCGAAGGGGAGAGCATGCCAATTCCTACAGTGGCTCCTACAACAGTAATGGTGGCTAAAGAAATGAATAAAAATGGGTTTGCACCGGGAAAAGGTTTGGGGATAACTCTACAAGGGATAACACAACCAGTCAACTTGCCAGGAAATAATGACACCTTTGGCCTGGGTTTTAAGCCTACTTATGACGACATCCAAAGAGCCAAAAAAATGAAGAAGAAAAGTTGGACCCTCCCAAAAGCAATTCCAAAATTATATGACACCTTTACTAGGCCTGGTACACGAAGATATTTGGCAACTACTGTGCCAAGTTATGCTGAAATAAGGCTAGATGCAGAGCTTCTAGCAAGGTTTGAGATGCTGTTTGAGGATGTAAGCATGTTGGAGATGGGTGAGGGAACGAGTAGGATGGATGTTCAATTTGTGGGACCAATCACTGCACTTAATAATTCGGAATCTACTCCTCTTTCGATCAGGAGGGAGTTGTGGTAGTTAGCCTTAAAATATTTTATTTTTCCCAAAGCTGTTTTGTTTTGTCATCCAACACCCCATTGAAAACAAATGTATCCAACCTCTGTTATCTTTTTGAAAAAATCAATGAAATGCAATTTCTTTCTTTCTTCCACTTTTACCTTATTTTATTTTTCTTCTTTTTGTACAATTCAATATTTGCTGATTCCAATGATATGTCATACATGAAGGATTCCCGGTCCAGTCTTGATAATCAAATAGTTATACAGGAAATTGAAAATGAGTATGAAGTAGAATATGAAGATGATGAAATACTAGAGGAAATCAGTAAAGATTTGAATCAATATGAGGAAAACCCCAAACCGAACTTAAATGACACAGAATCTATTAATCTGGGGAGTTAGGATAATGTTCGGGAAACAAAGATAAATGTACATTTCGAGGCTTCCCTCCAAGAAGATCTAATCAAGTTATTACATGAATACAAGGACATATTTGCTTGGTCCTATGATGACATGCCTGGACTCAACACTGATCTGGTGGTACATAAATTGCCCATTTATTCGGAATGTCGGCCGGTAAAACAGAAGTTAAGAAAGTTTAAAACGGACATCAGCATGAAAATAAAAGAATAGGTTAATAAGCAATTCGAGTCAAAGGTCATATGAGTCACTAAATACCCCACTTGGTTAGCTAACATTGTGCCAGTTCCGAAGAAGGATGGAAAAACCAGGGTGTGTGTTGATTACAGAGACCTCAACAAGGCCAGTCCAAAGGATGATTTTCCATTGCCAAATATCCATACTGATTAACAATTTCTCCAAACATGAAATTGGCTCTTTTGTAGACTGTTATGCGGGTTATCATCAGATCCTAATGGACGAAGAAGATGCAGAAAAGACAGCCTTTATCACGCCTTGGGGAACATATTGTTATAGGGTGATGCCGTTTGGGTTGAAGAATGCCGTGGCTACTTATATGAGGGTGATGACCACTATGTTTCATGATATGATGCACAGAGAGATAGAAGTGTATGTGGACGATGTCATCATTAAGTCCAAAAAGCAATGTGATCATGTCAAATATTTGAGAAAGTTTTTCCAGAGGCTCCGAAGATATAATCTCAAGCTCAATCCAGCAAAGTGTGCTTTCGGGGCGCCTTCAGGAAAGTTATTGGGGTTTATAGTAAGCCGGCATGCTATTGAATTGGACCCATCGAAGATCAAAGAAATTCAAAATTTGCCCCCGCCGAAGAACAAGTAGGAAGTAATGAGTTTATTGGGTAGATTGAACTATATGTGATGACCCGGCCCGTCATCATGTGAGTTATCACCCCGTTATCCCTGTTATATTCTTGTTAATGTTTCAATATGCAGGTTTGGTGAGTTTGAGTCAATTTGGATTGAGTTTGGTTGAAAATGAGGCAAATAGTCTCTTAGAAGAAGGAATAGTTGGGAAAAGTCAACTGGACATTGACTTGTGAGTTAGAGAGCTCGCAATCGAATTCTGATGATTCGGTCAGCTCCGGGATGTCATTTTTGTCTTAGGAGAGTGATCGGAATTGAATTTGGAGGTCCGGTGTAGTTTTAGGCTTGAATTGGCGAAGGTTGAATTTGGCGAAATCCAAACGGTAGGTGAGATTTTGATTCGGGAGTCGGAATGGAATTCCGACAGTTGCAGTAGCTTTGGTGGGTCATTTTGGATATGTTTGCAAATTTTCAGGTCATTCGGACATCGTTTGGTCGGGTTTTTGATTGAATGTTGGTTTCGGAAATTATAGTTGAAACTTAGGCTTGAATCCGTCATGATTTGATGATTTTTGGGTTAAGGCCATGTTTTTATGATTGGATGTATTGGTATTTTTGGTTGAGGTCCCGGGGCCCTCGGGGTGATTTTGGATGGCTAACGGGAATTTTTGAGTTGAAAAATGCAGCAGAAAAATTGCAGAGAAATTTTGTTCTATGCGATCGCAATGCTCTGATGCGATTGCATAGTGTTAGCTACGGTACCCAAGATTTTGTTCTATGCAATCGCATAGGCTAAGCTACAGTGCCCGAAAATTTTGTTCTATGCGATCGCAATGCTCTGATGCGATCGCATAGTGTTAGCTACAGTACCCAGACAAAATGTTAAAAACATTTCAGTCGCGAAAACAACACATTTTCCACCATGTTTGGCCATTCTTGAGAGCTTTTGTACGGGAATTGAAGGGATTTCGATGGGGAATCATTGGAGGGAAGTTTTATGAGTTAAATACATGTTTTTATACAAGCATTATCCATGGAATTCATGAATTTATAGCTAAAAATCAAGAAAATAGGGCTTGGAGCACAAACCGTAAATATAGGATTTGAAGGACCATTTGTTGTCCGAATTGGGAGTTCTTGGTATGTACGGACTCATGGCGAGACGAGGATTTTGAAAATGTAAAATTTCAGAATTTTTCGTGATGTGGGCCCCTGGCTCGGGTTTTGCGAATTTCGTGATTTCGAGTATTTTTCGAGTTCTTTCGATTGGGTTATGTCCCATTAGCATATTATAATGTATTACTTATGATTTTGGATGGATTGGACACGCGTGGAGGCCAGTTTGAGGAGCAAAGGCATCGTGGGCATAAGTTTTTGCCGGATCGAGGTGAGTGGTGATAGTAAATAATGTACTGAGGGTTTGAAACCCCGTACTAGCACTTCACAGTGCTATGTTGAGATGGGACACGCGTCTTGTGACGGGCGTGGCGGCATTGTGATTGGGGACTTGGACTCAGTCCTTCCCGTCTTATAGTAGACTGTGTATTACAACTGATAAATAGATTATAACTGTGTAATTGGGCTAATAGCCATGTTTGGGGCGTTGGGCCGATCTGCAGATCATTAGGGGACCTGTAGAGCTAGGTGACCCTTATATCATGTTGAAACTTACACTCAGCCAGAAAACTATCTGAATAGCATATTAAAAGCCAGCACTTGATGCGTACTGTGAGAGATAGATTACTTAGGGTGGAAATTCCCTGATTTAGCTGAGTGGGCCCGAAAGGCCAATCCTATACTAGTTGGGACAGGGTCGAGGACCCGTTATCAGGTATATATATATATATATATATATATATATATATATGCCTTTATTGGATATTTATCGCAACAATATTTATATTGGATCAGGCTGCACGCCACAGTAGTATTTATGTTGGATCGGGCTGCACGCCGCAGCAGTATATATGTTGGATCGGGCTACACGCCGCAGCAGTATATATGTTGGATCGGACCGCACGCCGCAGTATTATTGCGCTTGGGCTGTAGGAGCCCATTCGGAGTCGGAGTATGCACACATTCTCAATGAGCGCTGGAGTATATTTTGGGATCGGGCTGCACGCCGCAGCAGAATAGCTATATATATGTGTATATATATATTGGATCAGACTGCACGCCGCAGTAATATATGTGTGGATCGGACTGCACACTGCATTATCATAGCGTTTGGGTCTAGGGAACACTTCCGAAGTCTGTACACACCCTAGAGAGCGCCATCGATGTTAAATGGAGTGGGCTGCGCGCCGCAGCGGTATATGTATTAGAGCAAGCTGCACGCCGCAGCAATATACTTATTCATATCCTTATACATACTTAAATACTTATACATTATGGATATATGTATATATTTACATACATAGAGTTGGCGTAGCGGTACGAGTGAGGATTTGGTCTGTGTGGGGCCTTGTTGAGTTAGATGTGGACTGGAGATCAGAGTACTTACTGTAGTGATGACTTACCTGTGGGGGTTTGCCTTAGAACTATTTAGTGATAGTACAAGAGTTCTTATTTTCTGTTTTTGTTTATTGTTGTTACTCACTGAGTTGAAATATACTCACCCCACTCCCCTGCACTTTTTGTGCAGATTCACAGGTACCCGAGAGCAGTTGAGTTGTTGTAGCTGCTGATCCTTACCTACTTTTGCGGAGACTACGAGGTAGCTGCCGGCGTCTGCAGAACCTGTTTTCTCCTTCTTTATCATCCTGTTGTTTTCATCTGGTAGACTTGTTTGTACTAGGATGTTTATTCTGTAAAGGCTCAGTCTCATGACACCACGATTTAGTTGGGACCGTATTTTGTATGTTGCTGCTATTGCGTTTATCATATTGTCATGAACACTTGCTGTTTAAGTTTAACTGGATTAATTGGAATTAATAATTGGCTGGTTTAAAAGGTAATATGGTCGGGCTTTCTTTGCATTATGTTGGGCGCCATCACGACCGGGGTTTGGGTCGTGACAAGTTAGTATTAGAGCCTAGGTTAACAAGTCTCGTGAGTCATGAGCCGGTTTAGTTGAGTCTCATGGATTGGTACGGGGACGCCTGTACTTATCCTCGGGAGGCTGCAAACCTTTTAGGAAAGCTTCAAATTCTTGAAATTCTTATCGTGCGTACTTGATTCAGCTTGAGGTATGATTCTTGAAATTCCTTCTGCACATTGATGTGCGCACTCGAGTTCTTAGTGATAATACTGCCTTGATGGCTTATGATTTCTCGTTCGAGGGGTGAGATATAATCTCTGCGAGTTCATGTTGGGCCAGTATGGAGGACTTGAGGCCAGATCCTTGTCTATGGCTTAAGCACCAAGGTGCTAATTTCGCGAGCCGGTATTATGAAATTCATACGATCAGTATTATCCCTAATTGTGAAAAATGGCAGTTTGATAATGGGAGAGCTATAAGGTATTCGGTTCTTGTTGTGATTTGATATGTAGCCCTAGCTATGGGCATGAGGAATATGTTCATTGCCTCTTAGCGGAAATGTAAAGTGCACTACGTGTGGTAGTATGAGTTCAAACTCAAGAAAACTGAATTGGTCGTGCTATGAGTATTGTGGTGAAAGATATTTGACATATGTTATGATTTGGGCAGGTGTAGCGCACGTTCATGTACTAATGTTGATCATGTAATTCATGTAGTATTGAGCTTTATGTTGTTGATATGCATTGTGATGTCTTGTCGAGTTGCGGATGTATTGTTAGGATAATTTTGGGTGATTCGCTGGCAGGTGGATAGGCCAAATTGCAAAGGAAACTCTGTTGAAGTTTTTGGAAAAATCTGGGACTTAGAAAAGAGTTTGTCACCAAAAGAATGGGCTTAGCTATTGTGTGTAAATGAATATAAGAATTGCAGAAGAGTTAAGATCTCTGATGATTCGAATCTCCGCCGAAGCTTGTAAATGACTTGAGTTTAATCTAACTAGAACAGTATGGCATCAATTGAGTAAGAATGCTGTGAGGGGCTAAAAGTGCCTTGACGTATATGGCTTCGAGCTAAGTTGGGGAGGTTGCTATTGACTAGCTGATTGACGGTTGTGTGCTATGTTGATCCTGTCTCTAAGTACATCGAAAATTTTGGTAAAGGTTATGGTGCTTCGTAGATCGGAAGAAATACTAGGGTGTTTTGAACTGCTGTTGGTAAAGAATGTTCAGCATATAGAAAAGAAAGATAGCTAATTGTATCTGTATATAATCATGTTCTGCGATGTCAGAGTTCTAACGAGGCACGAGTGGTTCTGTTTAATAAGACAGTTGAATTATAACGGAATAATAATGAATGACGCCCAAGAATAGTCTTGCGGTGCTTAGGATTGTGCTGGTAATGGCCAGGTGTCTTAAGGTAGTGTGTGTGGTTAGAGACTGTGGTCTCATTAGAAGGGATCAAGACTTGTGTTATGTTATGTGAATGATTATATTCTATGTATCTATATTGGAGAGTAACGATAACGAATTCAAAATTGCAGGAAGTTCTTCAAGGTAAAGTGTTGTGGATTGTGGTACTTATGGGAAACATCTGAGGGAGTATTCAGCGGCCTGTGAGCCTTAGACCGCGTGGTCTTGTGTATGAGTCTCGTATGGTAACCTGAGTTGAGGTATTGTGATCCTCCAGGGAAGGAGAATATTAAATTAAAGATGATAATAAACTGGGACATTATGAAAAGCTCATGAGTAACTCCTGGTGTGTGTTCGAAGTAATGAGTCTTGCAATTATGGTGCAACAAAGCTCTTGATGTGCTGGCAGTTGCATAGCTCGATGTGGGTAAAAGGACTCAGTCCTGACAGTTAAGCTTATGCAATGAATGGGAAGAAACAGTTGGGATGTGTTTTATCATGGTTTGAAAATGAGTATATTCCTGTTGGTATGCGAAGCTGGGAATGTGTAATGAGTCTTCTTCTATATAGGATCATGAAAGTTCTTGACTAGTTGAGTGCGCCGATGTTTGCGGCGTAGGAAAGGAATATGAATTTCCATGTTATCTTAGTGTGGTATCATATATGCGATGTGTTATGGAAGGTTGATAATGGCATATTCAAGGCTTTGAGATTTGTTCATATTATATGGGGAGTCATTAAAATCCCCAAGCAGCGTGGGCAGCTGCAGATAATCTGAGAATCAAGCTTCCTGGTGATTAAGGAAAATGTTACTGCTATTTTAGTGATTTGGCAGAGTATATGGTCAAAAGGGCAAAGTGATGTAAACTGATAATATCTAGTGGTATTGTGGTATCCTCCTGTTGGATTGACAGTGATGATTGAGTTGTTGTTGGCATTGGGAAATTTCTGAATGGCATACGTGGTATGAATGGATGCTTGATGTGCGTTACGTGTTCGTACGGTGGATAGTGGAATCAGACATAGTGATCCATGTGTTATATATGTGTTAGAGACTAGAAGTTCTTGTAATCCGCCTATGCAATGGTGGTATGTCATGTGCATCGGCACCGTTTAGCGGTTATTGGAAATTGGAAGCCCTAGTGGTTATCTCGTTACTTGATATGATGAATTGGGATGATGATATATGATTGCAGACTGGTTGTCATAAGTCAGGTTGTCTAGACTAATGTGATATGGACTATGCCAGGAAAATGTCACAACTGCGTGGCAGAGTGCATCAGATCATGCTCCAGCAGGGTAGATGTACCCTAGGGCCAGCGGACGGCTGGTAGGTATTGCTTTGTCAGTTGGGCCTTCGTGGAGGATGTCAGTGTAGAGGTATCTACCATTGATTCAGCTCCAGTATTGAGGAACTTTGTCAGATGCGTTTCATATGGCCGAGCTTGAGGCTATATGTATATGTTTGTTGCAATAAGCAACTTGACTCGATGTGCATTCCCTTTGCTAGATGTATTTGTGGATTGGGTGGCACGCCGCCATAGGTATAGTATCTGGATCGGGTGGCACGCCGCCACATGTATGGTATCAGGATCGGGTGGCACCATTTAGCTAGATTTATGCGAGGATCGGGTGGCATGCCGCCACAGGTATGCTATTGGAACGGGTTGCGCGCCGCAAGAGTGTGATGTGGAAAGTATAGCTTCCTATATGTTACCTTATATTCAATACTTTCTGACTTCTGAGGAAAAGTCTGTATTGGGTACCGCTCGGGGAATAGCACATCGGTTGTGTCCTTTTAGGATTTGATAGCGTATATCAATTGTATCATCGCAGGTGTGATTGGTTGCTTGAGTTCAGACCTAGATGTGTGCGTGGCTGACCGTTATGAGCATAATGGCTTGAGGTGCTCCATGAGTAATAGTGTTTGGACAGAATCATGAACTGTGGCAAGGCCACGTGATGTTATGACCTTTTAAGGAGGCTTTAGGTACCCTAATTCTATGATGTAAGACGGGGTCTCAGTTATGTGTTGTGACGGTATTGAGGAATTTTAATTATAGCTCTTTTGAGTGAGTCAGTTGTCATGATTCGAGTGTGTTCAGATCGTTTCTTATTGGAGCCTGTGTAGTGTTCGTGGTGGCATAGGCCGATGTTGAGGTGTCATGTCACTAGTGTGGTGTGTTATAATCGAAATAATCGTTGGAGTCATTAATGAGTACGAGCATATTTGATCTTAGCTTGGTAGAAAGGTAATATCGAGGTTTGACTCCGAAATCTATTGTGGTATCAGTTAAACAGGGAAATGCCGGAGAGATGGGTTCGGTATATCGCGTATTTCAGCTGCCGTGGGCAGGATATGAAGGTGTTGGAATAAGACTTTATCTAATGAGAAAGGTTTTTTTTTCTGCTAGTATTTGGTCATGGTGACCAATTGCTGTGATTAGAGACCATCTCTCGAGCGATTTGGTTGTTTGATACATCATGTGATCTCACCCGGAGTGGAGAGTATGGGCTATTACAGTTGGATCGTGTGTATCATGACTATAGGCATGAGACTAGGATTGAGTATGTGATTTCGGAAAGTGCAATGTGGTCTATAATGCAGATGGGCTGTGAGATTTCCAGCGATAGTGTGTACCAGACTTATATGAGATAGGGTGACGTGGGATCTTCCCGAATATATGCTTGGAAGGGTCATTCATCTATTGGGTTACTTCTAGTAAACCTCTTGGTCCGCTCGAGGACGAGCGTTTGCTTAAGTTGGGGAGAATGTGATGACCTGGCCCGTCATCATGTGAGTTATCACCCCGTTATCCCCGTTATATGCTTGTTAATGTTTCAATATGCATGTTTGGTGACTTTGAGTCAAATTGGATTGAGTTTGGTTGAAAATGAGGCAAATAGTCTCTTAGAAGAAGGAATAGTTGGGAAAAGTCAACTGGACATTGACTTGTGAGTAAGAGAGCTCAGAATCGAATTCTGATGATTCGGTCATCTCCGGGAGGTCACTTTTGGGTTAGGAGAGTGGTCAGAATTGAATTTGGAGGTCCGGTGTAGTTTTAGGCTTGAATTGGCGAAGGTTGAATTTTAGCGAAATCCAAAAGGTAGGTGAGATTTTGATCCGGGAGTCGGAATGGAATTCTGATAGTTGCAGTAGCTTCGGTGGGTGATTTTGGATATGTCTGCAAATTTTCAGGTCATTCGGACATCGTTTGGTCGGGTTTTTGATTGAATGTTGGTTTCAGAAATTATAGTTGAAACTTAGGCTTGAATCCGTCATGATTTAATGATTTTTGGGTTAAGGCCGGGTTGTTATGATTGAAACAACTTTGAATAATGTTATAGGATGTATTGGTATTTTTGGTTGAGGTCCCGGGGCCCTCGGGGTGATTTTGGATGGCTAACGGAAATTTTTGAGTTGAAAAATGCAGCAGAAAAATTGCAGAGAATTTTGTTCTATGCGATCGCAATGCTCTAATGCGATCGCATAGTGTTAGCTACAGTACTCAGGATTTTGTTCAATGCAATCGCATAGACTTAGTTACAGTGACCAGAAATTTTGTTCTATGCGATCGCAATGCTTTAATGTGATCGTATAGTATTAGCTATAGTACCCGAACAGAATGTTAAAAACATTTCAGTCGCGAAAACAACCCATTTTTCCACCATTTTTGGCCATTCTTGAGAGCTTTTGGACGAGAATTGAAGGGATTTCGATGGGGAATCGTTGGAGGTAAGTTTTATGAGTTAAATGCATATTTTTATACAAGAATGATCCATGGAATTCATGAATTTATAGCTAAAAATCAAGAATATAGGGCTTGGAGCACAAACCTTAAATTTAGGATTTGAAGGACCATTTGTGGTCCGAATTGGGAGATCTTGGTATGTACGGACTTGTGGCGAGACGAGGATTCCAAAAATGCGAATTTCAGAATTTTTCGTGATGTGGGCCCCAGGCTCGGGTTTTGCGAATTTCGTGATTTTGAGTTCTTTCGATTGGGTTATGTCCTATTAGCATATTATGATGTATTACTTATGATTTTGGATAGATTGGACATGCGTGGAGGCCATTTTGAGGAGCAAAGGCATCGCGGGCATGAGTTTTTGCCGGATCGAGGTGAGTGGTGATAGTAAATAATGTACCGAGGGTTTGAAACCCCGTACTAGCACTTCACAGTGCTATGTTGAGATGGGACACGAGTCTTGTAACAGGCGTGGCGGCATTGTGATTGGGGACTTGGACTCAGTCCTTCCTGGTTAATAGTAAGGTGGGTATTATTACTGATAATGAGATTATAACTATGTTACTGGGCTAATAGCCATGTTTGGGGCCTTATGCCGATCTGTAGAATATTAGGGGACCTGTAGAGCTAGGTGACCCTTATATCGTGTTGAAACTTACACTCAGCCGTAAAACTAGCAGAATAGCATATTAAAGAGCCAGTACTTGATGTGTACTGTGAGAGATAGATTACTTAGGGTGGAAATTCCCCGATTTAGCTAAGTGGGCCTGTAAGGCCAATATTATACTAATTGGGACAGGGTCGAGGACCCGTTATGAGGTATTATTTATATATATATATATATATATATATATATACCTATATTGGATCGGGCTGCACGCCGCAGCAGTATTTATATTGGATCGGGTTGCACGCCGTAGCGCTATATATATTGGATCGGGCTGCACGCCGCAGCAGTATATATATTGGATCGGGCTGCACGCCGCAGCAGTATATATGTTGGATCGGACTACACACCGCAGTATTATTGCGCTTGGGCTGTAGGAACCTCTTCGGAGTCTGAGTCTGCACACATTCTCAGTGAGCGCTGGTGTATATTATGGGATCAGACTGCATGCCGCAGCATTATAGCTATATATGTATATATATATATATTGGATCGGACTACACGTCGCAGTAATATATGTGTGGATCGGACTGCACGCCGCAGTATCATAGCGCTTGGGCCTAGTGAGCCCCCCGAAGTCTGTACACACCCCTAGTGAGCGCCGTCGATGTTAAATGGTGTGGGCTGCGTGCCGCAGCGGTATCTGTATTGGAGCGGGCTGCACGCCACAACATTATACTTATTCATATCCTTATACATACTTAAATACTTATACATTATGGACATATGTATATATTTACATACATAGAGTTGGCTGTACACCATAGCGGTACGAGTGAGGATTTGGTCGGTGTGGGACCTTGTTGAGTTAGATGTGGACTGGAGATCAGAGTACTCACTGTAGTGATGACTTACCTGTGGGGTTTGTCTTAGAACTGTTTAGTAATAGTACAGGAGTTCTTATTTTCAGTTTTTGTTTATTATTGTTACTCACTGAGTTGGAATATACTCACCCCACTCCCCTGCACTTTTTGTGCAGATTCATAGGTGCCCGAGAGCAGTTGAGTTGTTGTAGCTGCCGATCCTTATCTACTTTTGCGGAGACTACGAGGTAGCTGCCGGTGTCCGCAGAACCTGTTTTCTCCTTCTTTATCATCCTGTTGTTTTCATCTGGTAGACTTGTTTGTACTAGGATGTTTATTCTGTAGAGACTCAGTCTCGTGACACCACAATTCAGTTGGGACCGTATTTTGTATGTTGCTACTATTGCGTTTATCATATTGTGATGAACACTTGCTGTTTAAGTTTAACTGGATTAATTGGAATTAATAATTGGCTGGTTTAAGAGGTAATATGGTCGGGCTTGCCTAGCATTGTGTTGGGCGCCATCACGACCGGGGTTTTGGTCGTGACACTATATTAGCAGGTTCATTGCTCAGCTAACGTCAACATGTGAGCCTATTTTCAAATTGTTGAAGAAAGATGCTGTAGTAAATTTGACTGATGAATGCCAAGAAGGTTTTGATAAGATTAAAGAATATTTGGCCAATCCTTCAGTGTTAGTTCCTTCGGAACCGAGTAGACCTTTGATCTTGTATCTGACTGTGTTAGACAACTCTTTGGGCTGCGTACTGGGGCAGCATGATGAGACTGGAAAGAAAGAGCAGGCGATATATTACCTCAGTAAAAAGTTCACATCTTATGAGGTAAAATACACTAAGTTGGAAAGAACGTGTTGTGCATTAACCTGGATTGCTCAGAAACTGAAACACTACTTGTCAGCTTATATCACATATCTGATATCACGGTTAGACCCATTGAAGTATATATTTCAGAAACCCATGCCTACAAGAAGACTTGCTAAATGGCAGATTCTGCTCACAGAATTTGACATTATCTATGTAACACGTACGGCAATGAAGGTGCAAGCAGTTGCAGATCATCTAGCAAAAAATCCAGTGGATGCTGAATATAAGCCACTAAAGGCATATTTTTCAGATAAGGAGGAAATGAATGTTGCAGAAGTGGAGAAAAATGACAAGCCAGGTTGGAGAATGTACTTCGACGGAGCCGTTAACAGTAAAGGAGTAGGAATTGGAGCAGTACTTATTTCAGAAACGGGTCAGCATTATCCCGTTACCGCTCAGCTTCGATTTTTCTGCACCAATAATATGGCTGAATATGAAGCGTGTATATTGGGATTGAGGATGGCAATAGATATGGGTATTCAAGAGATTTTGGTCATGGGTGACTCGGATCTCTTGATACATCAGATTCAGGGAGAATGGGAGACAACATATTTGAAGTTGATACCTTATCGGCATTGTCTACATGAACTGTCCCAGATATTTCAATCCATAGAATTCAAACACATCCCAAGAATGCCCAACGAAGTAGCAGATGCTCTGGCCACATTATACTCCATGTTGTATCATCCGGATAAATCTTAGGTAGATCCACTTCAGATATAGGTGTATGATCAAAATGCTTATTGTTTTGATGTGGAAGAAGAACTAGATAGAGAACCGTGGTATCATGATATAAAAGAATACTTGAAGACAAGAAGGTACCCAGAACAAGCCACTAGAGATCAAAAGAGGGCCATAAGACGATTGGCAAATGGATGTTTCCTCAGTGGAGGGATTATATATAAAAGAACACCAGATTTGGGATTTTGGAGATGTGTGGATGCGCAACAAGCTGACACGATTATGACTGAGGTATATGCGGGAGCTTGCGGACCTCATATGAGCGGATACATTTTAGCAGAGAAGATACTGAGAGTTGGATATTATTGGCTCACCATGGAACAGGATTGTATTAGATACGTGAGAAAATGCCATCAATGTCAGGTACATAGAGATTTGATTCACTCCCCACCTTTCGAATTGCATACAATGTCTACACCTTGGCCATTCGTTGCCTGGGGCATGGATGTCATCGGACCAATAGAGGCTGCAGCCTCTAATAGACATAGATTTATCTTGGTCGCGATTGACTATTTTACTAAATGGGTGGAGGCAAAGACGTTTAAGGCAGTGACGAAGAAAGCCGTGGTGGATTTCATGCATGAAAATATCATATGCCATTTTGGAGTTCCTAAAGTAATTATCACAGACATTGGGGTAAATCTGAATAGTCACCTCATGGCAGAAGCATGTCAAAGATTTAAAATCCTGCATCGTAACTATACACCTTACAGACCAAAGGCAAATGAAGCAGTAGAAGTTGCAAATAAGAATATAACAAAGATTCTCAGAAAAATGGTGGAAGAGTCAAGGCAATGGCATGAGAAGTTACCTTTCGCTCTTATGGATTTTCGCACAACCGTACGTACTTCGATTGGTGCCACACCCTATTCATTGGTGTATGGAACAGAGGCTATTATACCCACAGAAATTGAGATACCATCCCTTCGAATCATAGCTGAAGCTGAGATCGATGATGATGAATGAGTAAAAGCCCGGTTGGAACAATTGAATCTGATTGATGAAAAGAGGTTAGCAATGATTTGCCATGGCAATTATATCAGCGGAGAATGGCTAGAGCGTACAATAAGAAGGTACGTCCTCGGATGTTTGAAGTGGGATAATTGGTATTGAGGCGTATTCTGCCGCATTGGGCTGAAGCGAAAGGCAAATTTGCACCAAACTGGCAAGGACCATTCATGGTGTCACGAGTGTTGTCCAATGGAGCCCTATATCTGACAGATGTTGAAGGAAAATGCGTAGAGGCTGCTACTAATTCAGATGCAGTCAAAAGATATTATGTATGATTCCTTTTCATTTGTATAATTGTATTTGTTGTGATTTTGGAATTGAAATGATGAAGGCATTTTATTCGCTATCTAAACACTATTATCCATTGACATCCCCATTGAGCCTTATTTTATCTATTCTTTCATACCCCCTTTCTCGGAATTTCTCATGGTACAAGAAAAAAGTAGAAAAATGAAAAATGGAAAAATGAAAAAAAAGGAAAGCAAATGCAAACAAAAGCAAATTACAAACAAAAGAAAAAGACAAAATAAATCAGGAAAAAGTCAAACGAAACAATGAATTATTGATGTGGTTTGAACTACGTCTGACTTGATCCTGAAAGGGTACGTACGCAGCCTTGCTGAGGTTCAGTCATAATAAATGAAATATCCAAAAATTTCCCACATATTGAAATTGGGGCAGAAGTTATGTTTTATAATTCCGAGAGTTGTTAATATTTTCAAACCCTCGTAAATTTTTGAACATTTATATCCTTCTTTTTGAACACATCCAAAAGCCACATTATGGTCCAAAGAAAGACCTTCTAATCAATTTTAAGAAAATAACAATACAATGAAATAAAGGAAAATAGGGCATGGACGTTCAGAAAATAAAAGACAAAAAGAAAATGAGAGAGTCTCATCGGTGAAAATCTTAACCGGCACGTGAGGTGATTGTGAGGCTGCGAGAATAAAATATGAGAGAGTCTTATCAGTGAAAACCTTAACCGGCACTGTTAGGAGTTGATGAGTTTTGAGAGAAATAAATGAGAGAGTCTTATCGGTGAAAACTTTAAACGGCACCGTAAGGCGACTGTGAGGACTATTTTGAGAAAAAGAAAAACAAAAAAAAAGATTGGTTTGGGTTGAAAGAAAGTTGGAGTTAAGATAATGGCAATTCGATTGGACAGACTGGGTCAGAGTTTAAATACATGGCATGGTCAGAGGAATCAGCCAACATACCAAGATAAGTTCTGTCACTACTCCAAATCACCCTTATCCTTTAAATTTATTTATTTCTACATTTCATTGATTGAAAAACCAATTTGCCCATTGAAGGCTAACTACTAACTCGCAATAATAAGACTGGAAATGACGCTGGGTTGAAAAAAAAAAAGAAAAGAGAAAAAGAAAGGAAATAAAGGACGGCGATCAAAGCCAAACAAAAGAAATTAAAAAAAAGAAGAAGAAGAGAGAGAGAAACAAGGGAAATACAAAAGGAGTTTACAAAAGAAATTTGACGAAAGGCTGCATAGCGGAGGAAAAAGCAAAAAGAGGAAGGAAATAGAAGCAAAAGCAGCAAAATGCAGTTTCCAACAGTTCACAACTAATAAGATTGTTTTTTTATTTAAGCAGGAACAACAAGATTTAAATTTTCACTAATCACTTTAAGGTGAATCTGACCAATGTGGAAAAAGAAAAATACAAAAAACAAGTACAACAATAAAAGGAGGAATCCGTAGGGGAGGACTCATTCAATCAAGCAAAAAAAATACCAAAAACAGCAAGAATGTATCATCTTTTCAAAAACACATATCTCAGTTATCAAGCTGAGGGAATATTTTTCTGCATTTGCATTTCATGCATCAGGCTCCCACCTGGATAACAAGGGAATACTTTTCTGCATTTGCATTTTATGCATCAGGCGCCCACCTGGATAACAAGGGAATACTTTACTGCATTCGCATTTCATGCATCCGGTGCCCACCTGGATAACAAAGGAATACTTTTCTACATTCTCATTTCATGCATCCGTACTTAGTTAATTAAAGTTAGGGTTTGTTGATAAATTAATTATGAAATTGCATTAAAAACAAGATAGTATGAATACAGTGGCTTGCCTAGCTACCACGAGTAGGTGCCATCAAGATCCTGATGTTGGTGGAAAAATCCGGGTCGTGACACTGGATAACAAGGGAATACTTTTCTGCATTTGCATTTCATGCATCAGGCGCCCACCTGGATAACAAGGGAATACTTTTCTGCGTTTGCATTTCATGCATCAGGCGCCCACCTGGATAACAAGGGAATACTTTTCTGCATTCGCATTTCATGCATCCGGCGCCCACCTGGATAACAAGGGAATATTTTTCTGCATTCGCATTTCATGCATCGGCGCCCACCTGAATAACAAGGGAATACTTTTCTGCATTGCATTACATGCATCAGGCGCCCACCTGGATAACAAACGAATATTTTTCTACATTTACATTTCATGCATCAGGCGCCACTTGGATAACAAGGGAATACTTCTCTGCATTTGCATTTCAGTCATCAGGTGCCCACCTGGATAATAAGGGAATACTTTTCTGCAAATTTTAATTTCTGTTCAGGTGCCCACCTGCTAAACAAGGGAATACATTTCTTAACAAGGGAATACATTTCTGCGAATTTTAATTTCTGTTCAGGCGACCACCTGTATAACAAGGGAATACATTTACGCAATTTTTAATTTCTGTTCAAGCGCCCACCTGTATAATAAGGAAATACATTTCTGAAATTTTTAATTTCTGTGAATTTTAATTTTTTTTAGCTAACATGAGTAACACCGTAACATGAGAAAAGCCCACACTGGGGTAGAGGGGAATACATTTATGCAATTTTAATTTTTCCAAATTTTGATTTGTGTTAGCTAACATGAGTAACACTGTAACGTGAGAAAAGCCCACACTAGGGCAGATGAAAAAGTTTTGTTGTTTTGTTTTGTTTTAAGTAGGTATCAATTTGAAAGCAAGAAATACAATTGGAAGTCACAAAATCAACAAAAAAAAAAAGATGATAGCATGGAAAATCAAGGAAAGAGACAAGGAAGAATAAAAAGACAAGAAGTAGATAGGAACCGTTGTAATTTGTAGGATTATAGCTTAGAATAGCTTCTTCATTTTAAATTTTATCCCTGGTGTAATAAGGAGTAAGTCAGTGGTCTTAGCAATAGCAATGCAACAACAAAGTCTTGGTAGTTTCAAACAACCAGACCTTTCCGAACTACACTGACCTGATTCCTGTTTAGTCCAGGATATGTAGGCAACCTCTGAGACAGGACGCGGTCAAAAGATTTTCAAAATGCTTCTCACGGAATATGCTAGTGGTAAAAAATTTCTCATTACTGCTCACTTATCTTTGCACTAAAACTCTTCGTGTTCCCGAGAAATGAGGGGCAGCTGTGAGCACGTGATTTTTGTCCTAAGCAATAAAATTATAAAATTAAAATAAATAATATTTTTGTGTGCAATTACATGTTTTGATTGAAATAAAGTGTATTTGTGTGATTGAACAATTAAAAATGAAAATTAGAAAATTTAAAAAAATAGGTTAAGTATAAATATCACAAATAAAAGAATTAAAAGAAAATTAGCAAAAATACAAGTATATTCCAAAAATAAGGAAAAATAGCAAAAAATGTCAAAAAATATCAGAAAAATTAGAGAAAATAGGAAATAAAAAGAATTTAAATAATTGAAAAGAATATAAAAATAGAAAAATAAAATACAACAAGAAAACATACAAAAATAATTACAAATCATGAAAAATACACAAAAATACGTAACTGGGCCAAATGTACAAGCCCAAATACATTGGCCCGGTATATTATGTAATGAATAATCTGAGCCGTCCATCTACACAATCCAACGGTTGAATTTTATTCTGAGATTTTATTTGAAATGATATAGTGTTTGATGACTAATCTGGGCCGTCTATCTAAAGAGATCTAACAAAGATGAGTTAGTCTCTATTTAAAATTAGACGGCACCGTTTCAATACATAAAATCCTGGCCGCCGATCGCAGACATTACAAAGGCTTGGATTAATCTTTCAGCTAAGGGTATTTAAGGCTAGTCTCATTAGAGACCGGCCAGTTTCAAAACATAACATACCCTAGCCACCCCTTGTCTTCTTCTTCACTCTCTCATCTCTCACACCGGCCATGGAGACTGGCAGTCTTCGGCCATTTCTAAACCCCAAACCACCTTCTTCTTACTCTCTACCCCCAACCTCCATGAAAACCCAGAAAAAACCCAAAAGCCCCAAGTTTCTTGAAAATTCGGCCACCGAAGTTCTTCTCCGGTGACCACCACTTTTGACACTGACCCTTAAACCAACACCCCAGAACCGCCTTACCTTGATCTTTATCCCTATGAATCCATTTTCCTTCGACTGTTCTTCAAACGTCTCGAATCTAAGAAAATAAGTCGCCGAAACCCTAACTCCGGCAGACTTAACAACCCCGCACCAAAAAGACCCCATTTTTTGTCTCTGAAACCTATTTCCTTCACTAAACACCCAATAAAAGACTTCGAATCTGAAGTCTGAAGTGTGAAAGAAAAAGAAACGAAAACTGGAAAAAAGAAAAGAAGAAAAAAAAGAAAGAACAAAAAAGAAAATACGGGAAGCTCAGAAGACCAATCCTGCTAAGCTAAGTCCCCTGTCCCTATTTTGATTCTATTTGAGAATGATTTTATGTGTTAGTTTTGTTTTTCCTTAATTTCTTTGATTAGTTAGTTGCATGTTAGATTAGTTTCTTCTTTGAATAATTTCTTGCTATAAACTTGTTTCTTTTACTAGCATGCTCTATTAGACTCTTTGATAAAACTGTCTATTACACTTGATTAAATATGCTCGAGCCATTTAGGGTTTTTGTGAGTTTAAACATGAAAATGTTCTGAATATATCTTTTATGTCTTATCTGTTATACTATGCCTGAATCTGAGTTGTGAAGTTGTTTAATTGAAATTCAACCATATTCAAATTTCTCTCTGAGTTTTGGTTAGATGATAAATGATTCTGATTTGTGGCTATGTGTGAAAATTGATATGAAAGGTTATATTTGTGATGAGTTCATGTTATTAGACTACAATTAAGCCTGTTATGCTCTAGAGGATATTGGTTATAGTTGTTTTAGATAAGTAATTGGATAACTAGCAAACTTTGAAAGCATGAAAAGTAGTTTAATTAGGTTAAAATTGAAATAGACATAAAAAGGGTTATAATTGAAATAACAATAGAGTGTTCAGTGTTGAAACTGGCCAACTCTGTAAAATTCTAAGGCTTAAATCTAATTGGCTAGTTCTGAAACTAGTTAAATTTGTAATAATGACCATAAATCTCAAAATGGCTAAATCTGCAAGTCTTAAACTAATTCTAAATAGCCATTAAACAATAATGACTAATTTTGTAAAGCCAAGTCCAAAATAATAGACTGGCTAAAACTGAAAGAGTTTAATCCTAATAAATAAGTAGGTTAGTCCTGCAAATTAATTCTGATAGGTAATAATGAAATGAATACCTCTTAAAAGAGGTTAAAATTGAAAGGAAACTAAGTTCAAACCTGGCTAAGTCTTAAAGGCTTATAGAATAGTGGCTAGAAGTTAAATAAAGGTATAAAGCTGCGTACCAGACCTTGGATAAGGTTGGGTAAATAGTAATCAATAATAAGGGTATAAAAGGAATGAAAAATGACATAATTGTGGATTTAATAGAGCCTATGAGGATAAATCAGACATTTAGGCCTAGTATTTCTGCAATATTGCACAAAACAAAGGGTATAATAGACCCAACAAAAAGGCATATTAGTTAATAACCTTAGCAAGTGAGGGTACATTAGTAAATCACCCCAAATAGAAGCTAATAGAACCTTCCAGCAGAGGCTGGAAGGCATTTTTGAATCTGAAATAGGTATTGAAGTGTAATAAACAAAAGAATTAAAGTGAGGGAATTAAGAATAACTTTTTCAAATTTCATCATTTTTATCTATAAATAGACTTGAATAAAGCCTGAATAAGGGCTGAATTTTTATGAATTTAGAGAATACATTCTGAAAAACTAAAATATCAAATACTAGGAGAAATTTCTGGGTTTAGTCGAAGCATTATTCTGAAATATGTAGAATTCCTCTATCATCTCTTGTTTTGCTGGGTTTTCTACTGGTTTTCTTCTACCGTGCTACTGGGTTACTGCTTTGCTGAATTTAGAACTCTTATTCGATTGTTGAATTCAACTGTGTTGCTATGTTCATTCATCTCTACTGTTGTTGCTTTGCTGCTGTGATCAATCTGCTTATTCTCTCCTCTTCACTCCCTTAGACTCATAAGGTTTTTCATTGCTGAATCAGGTACACAGCTGAAACTTCAACATGTAACTACAGTTGAAATTGTTGTGGATGAATAAATAGAGCTGATTTTTCGAGAATTGTTTCTATATCTATTTTTTTCTTTAGAATATAAATAGTTAAATCTGTAATTCAATAGGAAATTATTGTTTAATTAGCTCGTGTGAAGCACGAACATATGCTGGAAACAATGTAATAGAATAGTAAGTAGAATTAGAGTAGTGATAGTAATCATAGTCACCTAGTTAACCAAAATAGGTTAATAACTAATCTGATTCATTTAATCTAAAAAAATGAGTTCGTAACAGGTAGATAACAACGTTAGCATGTGTGGCAATTAGTTTAATTCAATATCTGTTAGTTTGATCTAGACAGTTTAATAACAATTAAAGTACTATAGGTAAAACTGATAACCAAATATGAAGTTGTTAATCACATAGTTAATAGAATCTGTTACATATTTAGCTTAACGTTCGATACGATTAATTCTCTGAAAGTTGCAAGTAATCATGATTAACGTATTATCAAGTAGTTTCATATAGTTGAGTAACATTCTATCATTTTAGCCAATCAATAACATGTTCAGTAGTTTAAATTAGTTGTTGAAGTATAAAAGCAAGAGTAGTCTGTTAATTGAATTTCATTCACATTAGATAGTTGAGATTTGAACCTGACATTGTAACTCTGTATTAATACTTCTCTTCCTTAAATAAATATAATTCAAATTTTGCTTTCTTCTGATTCTGAATATTTGTGTGTATGATAAATTTTAATTTCTGTTTATCCTTTTCAATTACGTTTGGTTTGGGCCTAATAGATAGCGAAGGCCCAGATCTAGACCGATTCATAACTGGGCTTCTGATGAACAACTTTAGCGTGTTTCTGGGGTTTAAGACCTAGACATATGAATTAACCTACTGAGTTGAGCCCAAAGAGTCCAGGCCCGTGTAACATAAGGAATAAGGCCTGGACTTGTATTATGAAAAAAATAAAAGATTAGGGAAAAACAAAATGATAGAGAATATAGTTGTATATATAGGATTTGACTATAAAAATTGAGAGGGACGAGTCTTGCATGAAAACAAAATAGTGGGGCCCCTATACAAATGAATGATTATATAATAGACTCGGGAAGGTTGATAGCTAATTCCACAACCTTTCCAAAAGATTAATAAGCCGTTAGATGATGTAGGTACGATTCTAAAATACATTTTCCCTAATACGAGTGCACATCTAATGTGACTTAAATCATAAATCTCGGCAAAGCCAAAACGTGTTAAAAGTCACATGCGTACTGGTTGCGGTATGACTTGAAATATATTTTAGAAACGTCGCAATTCATAAAATATTCAAAGCGAAACATGTACATATTGTTTAAAAAGAATATAATAAATCAATTAAAATCAAGAACGATAGTTGAGCGACCGTGCTAAAACCACGGAATTCGGGAGTGCCTAACACCTTCTCCCAGGTTAACAGAATTCCCTATCCGGATTTCTTGTTGCGCGGACAGTTAAACAGAGTCAACTTCCTCAGATTCGGGATTAACCGGTGACTTGGGACACTATTATTTTCCCAAGTGGTGACTTTGAAATTTTGAATAAAATCCCGAACCCATTGTCCTTTATTTGGAAAAACTCCTTCCTCGTTGTTATTATATCCTTTCTCGGGGGGTATTTATAATATCGAGGTATACCTTATTCTCCTAGTCGGGAAAATAAGAAAAGGCAATAAAAAGGGAGGTGTGACATCTACCCTCAAGCATTGGCATTCATTCCAAATCCATCAAATCTTTGCTTCCGGGAATTGTCCGTCCGGACTGATTTCTACGGCTTGTAGGCTGAGATCCCCATCTTTTGGTATAACCTGATATCTCCCAAGCTGTCATAGTACCCTGTACAGCGCATACGGCTGAATGCTTTTAAGACCCATTATCAAAAAATGCTACCCTTCAGTTGGCATGTACATCACATCGTTGAAGGGCAACCATCCGTATGCCCAATCAATTTGGCTGGCAGTCAATGATCGCAAGTATGTAATCCAACCTTTTGCTCCTTCCGGTAGCTTAACTTCTTTTGTTCTCATATAAAATTCTTCCATGCACATCTTTTCAGATGACCCATAACTCAAGAACGGAGGGTGACAATGCAAATGTTCTATCAACCATATCTGGAGAATCAAATTGCATCCCTCGAAGAAGTCATTCCCTGCTTTACAGGATGCGAGGGCACGGAAGATATCAACTACAATCATTGGCGCCAGTGTGCTATTATCTTGCACAAGAAGAGTACTGGCAACCCCGGTGACCCTTATATCAATGTTTCCATCTTTCCTCGGGAATATGACTAATCCCAGGAATGCCATTATAAAGGCGAATCGCCAATGCTCTTCCCACTTGACTCGGTTAGATTTACTGCAGAGCTTGTTCGTAGGGTCGTTAAATCCCCCAATATGACCATATCTGTGGTAGATGAAACTTAAAGTACAAAATCCATGAGCCATGTCTTCATTATGGACATTCCTGGCGATTTTCATGGAATCGAGGAATCTGTGCACTATAATTGCCCTCGGAGCTATCGGGTAGTTATCCTTCAGGGGAACCTCACCTTTCCCGATATAATAAGAAATTTCTTCTAGTGTAGGAGTGAGCTCAAAATCTAAGAAGTGTAGAACATTATGCGCAGGATCCCAACAAGTGATGAGGGCCAGAATGATATCACCACAGGGTATTATGTCCATCAACCCAGTAAAATCTTTCAGATAGAGTTTGACCCAAACCAGTCCTTCTTGACCCAAATAGTTCCACCATAGTCTCAACTCTAAAGGGATTTTATTCATTAAGGTGAAGGGTTTATTTTGTACTGTGTTCATTATGCACATTTATTAAAGGCGATTTTATTCAGAAAAGGAAAAATATTTTTTCAAAGACAATTTTCATTTTTTGAAAGAATTAGCCTTTTTGGGTAATTTATTTGAAAAGAAAAGACATGACTTCAAAGTGGCCATTTTTGCAAAAATAGCCTTTCGGGCGTCCTTTCGGAACATTCGGCCATTTCCAAAAACAGCAACCACTTTGATTTATTGAAAACTAAAACTCAATATTTTTTGTCATTTTCTAAAGGGGTGGTTAGACCCGTTAAGGGTTGCCTACGTATCCCACCTAATGGCGAGAATCAAACCTGCGTAGTTCAATCAGATTGTTATGTGACCAATTATTTCAATTGTATTATTCCACCTATTTTTCAGTCTTTTTTTTCAAATTTTGACAGCATTTCGCCAACATTTCAATATTTTCTATTCTTGATTTTCTCTTTCTTTTGTTTTTTTTCAGGAATTTTGTCGGTCCGCATAATGAACCAGGACAAATAAATGCAACTTATAATATGCTCGGTCTTTAATTACCGGGTCACCTGTCCTAGACGGACCCAACCCCTGTGTTGAGTCCCCTAAGTCAGATATGATGCAAATAATCCTCCTAGACCTAGGTTTAGTATCCTGTTGTTTCATATGGTGCTAGACCCTGTACTCGAGTGGACAACTCGGATCGAGGAGGGGGCTACGTACCGAGGACCCGCGGGGTCATTCAGCATTGTAACTTATCCGTCCTTTATTTCTTATTTTGGTATAACTTAACAGAAATGGGAGTCTCAACCAGTAAGCACATCTCCGGAGGTGAGAAGAGAAGGGTTTTTGACACAATTTTATATATACAATTCATGTAATATCAAAGCGGTAAACACGTAGCACGTTGATCAAAGCTTATAATGAAGCCAAATAACATCATGAACGATAATTCTATCGAGCTCAAATTCTTAAAGCCTTAACCAAAGTTCTGGGTTGCTTATCCCCAACAGACACCAGAGCTGTCACACCTCCTTTTTTACTACCTTTCTATTTCCCGAAAAGGAGAATAAGGTATACCTCGTTAATTACCAATACACCCGGGAAGGGATATAATAACAACGAGGAAGGAGTTTTTCCAATTTAAGGACAATCGGATTGGGATTTTATTTAAAATTTCAGAGTCTCCACTTGGGAAGATAATGGTGTCCCAAGTCACTGGTTAATCCCGAATTCGAGGAAGTTGACTCTGTTTAAACAGTTTGCGCAATAAGAAATCTGGATAAGGAATTCTGTTAACCCGGTAGAAGGTGTTAGGCACTCCGGGATTCCGTAGTTTTAGCACGGTCACTCAACTGTCATTTTTGGTTTTACTTGATTTCACTATATGCTTTTTACAACATGTGCATGTTTCATTTTTAATATATATTTTTTATGACTTGCGACGTCGCAAAAATGTATTTCGAGTCACACCGCAACCAGTACGCCTGTGAGTTTAACACGTTTCGCCTTCGTCAAGATTTGAGATTTGAGTCACATTAGATGTGCACTCATATTAAGGAAGGTATATTTAAAATCGTGCCTATAATGTCTAACGACTTATTATACTTTTGGAAAGACCGTGGAATTTGCTAAATGGTCTTCCCGAATCTATCACTTATTATTATTCATATGGGGGGCCCGTGTGTTTTGTTCTTATACGAGGCTCATCCCGATATTTTTAATAGTCCAATCCTAATAAGGTCTACTTTTTCTATTTTTGGTTTTTCCCTAATTATTTTTAACTGGGTTGTATTTTCAGAATCAATATCCAGGCCCATTGTTTATGTTTCCAGGCTTGGACATTTATGGGCTTGAACTAACAGCCCAGCTTGTAGGATTGGGTTTTGAAAATCCAGAATATGTTAGAATCATTATTCGAAAGCCCAAAGACGAATCCAATTGGATCCAGGCCTGTATTGTTTTTCAAGCCCAGGCCAAATGAGGAAAAGGAAAAGCAGAAAAAGATTTTCATAACAACTATACACGTGCTCAACATCAGTAAGTAAAATCAACCAAATGATATTTATTTCATAGAAACATAAGTACAAATTTTAAAAAAATTAATTCAAAATCCTAATTATCTATCACCAACTGAACTTGAACAATAGACTTCGGTTTCTTCTATCTTAACAGTGATGGCTTAATTATGCGAATTGACTCATGATTAACCATTAATGATAACTCATGACATTTTAGACTATATTTATCAACTACTAATTAACTTAAACAATAAACTACTTGTCAACTACTTCGAACAGTTATATGATACTTAACTTTGTAAATTAATTACTGATTCTAGCTTACACCATTTCAAGTTGTTATTGAACTAGTTGAAGTGAAGAGATAGACTAAAGCCAAATTAATTATCATGTTCTAATTCATATTATTATGATTTTACCTAGATTACGAGACTAATATTATCTAGGTGAGTTGATTTATGAGTTAACCTATTTTTTAAACTAAATCTATGGTGATTACGACAACATATACTCTACTCTACTCTATCTATTACATTGTCAGTTGTATCACTTCAGTCTCATACGTATCAATTATTACAAACTTCCCTATCAAATTACAAAGGATATAATCATGCGATAAAATAAGAACACATGGAATATAACAGGGAAAACTTCTCCTGAAATAGCTCATAGTATTTTATTCCTCGAATTAGCTAGCAGTTACATATTTTGGTAGGAATTGTGTACCTGATTCAGCAAAAGGAAGATCTATGAGTCTAGAGTGCAGATGAATATGAAGGATAGTCAGCGATCACAGCAGCAAAATCAACCGAGAGCGAATCACAACAACACAGCGAATACACAGTCGAATATAATCCTCAAGTTCAGCAAATAAACAATCCAAAGAGCATACTTGAATGAAATCCAATAAGAACCCAATAGTAGAGAATAGCAGAAGATCCCTAATTGAATTCCAAAACTATACTCGACTATATCCAGAACTTCACTCTATATTTGTTGTGTATTACCTTTAATTTCAGAAAATTTCTCTGAATTTCTAGAATCCAGCCGTTTTTCAGGCTTAGTTACAGCCTATTTATAGATGTTTTTGGTGAAATTTTGTAACGACCCGACCGGTCGTTTTAGAAAATTACGCCCCTATCCCTAATTTAACTGTTCCCCTAAGTTCATTTCTGCTATTGTGGGTTGCCGGGAGAGTCGGTTTCGAAAATTTGAGCATTTTGGGACACTTAGTCCCCAAATAAGAGCTTTGAAACTAGAAAGCGGTCCATAGCCGGAACCAGTGTTAAGACGATCTCGGAACGGAAATCCGATGGTTCCATTAGCTCCGTTAGGTGATTTCGGGGTTAGGAGCGCGTTCGGAATGTATTTTGGAGGTCCGTAGCTCAATTAGGCTTGAAATGCCGAAGGTTGAAATTTTGGCGAATCCGATCGATAGGTGAGATTTTGATCCGGGGGTCGGAATGGGATTCCGACAATTTCTGTAGCTTCGTTATGTGATTTTGGATATGTCCGCAAATTTTCAGGTCATTCGGACGTCGTTTGGTCGGGTTTTTGATCGAATGTGCAATTCGGAAAGTTTTAAGAAATTTAGGCTTGAATTCGATGTGAATTATGGGATTTGATGTTGTTAGACGTGTTTTGAGGATTTGAGCAAGGTCGAATAAGGTATTAAGATGTGTTGGTATGTTTGGATGAGGTCCCGGGGGCCTCGGGGTGATTTCGGATGGTTAAACGGGAGAAAAATATGGAAAAATTGCAGAAACTAGTGCACTGCTTCTGTTGTTTCCGCTCCTGCGGAATTATGGGCGCAGGAACGGGTGCGCTGAAGCGGACCAGGAGCGCAGAAGCGCTGGGCACCGCAGAAGCGGAGCATTTTCCGCTGAAGCGGAATCGCGGAAGCGGACAGGGAGCCGCAGAAGCGGCCATCGCAGAAGCGGAAGGGAGCCGCTTAGGCGAGTCCGCAGAGGCGGACGCCTAGTCGCAGGAGCGGAAATATCCGCAGGAGCGATCGAGTCTCCGCAGAAGCGGACGCGTAGAAGCGGAAAATATTCCGCAGAAGCGAAAATCGCTGTAAGTAAGTGTATCAGAAGTTAGAAAATTTCAGAAACATTTTAACATTTGGGGGTCTCGGCTTAAGGGCGATTTTGGGCGATTTTGAGGAGAAAATCAAGGAAAATCATCAGGTAATCAACTATGAACTCATATTATGATTAGTATTGATAATATTACGCAATTATATCATGAAGATGGAGGAATTTGGGGTAATTTATGGAGGATTTAGCCCTAGTCTTGGACTTTAGAAAATCAAGGTTTTGAGTGGGCAAACGGAGTCCGATTTTGGTAAACATCATATGCATAGACTCGTATTGAAACAAGGGTTCCGAATATATAACTTTCGTGAATTTCCGTTAAGCGTACCGAAAGTCGGGTTTTGGCAACTTGTGGGTTTTTGGTGATTTTTGAGTTAATTTGATTGGGTAATGCCCAATCGGCCTATTTTGATGTGATTCTATTGAATTTTATCAGATTCTACTCTTGTGGAGGCCGACATTCGTGGCAAGAGGGTTATTACTTAGCGGTTTTGTACCGGAATTGAGGTAAGTGGCTTGTCTAACCTCGTGTGGGGGAACTTTCACCCCTAGGATATTATGTGATAGTTTAAATGCCTTGTACGCGAGGTGACGGGCGTGTACATGCGCTGGTTGTTGTAACACACACTTTACTTGAATTGTCCGATTTGCGATATTCCTGCTCTTAGTTGATAAAAGCGTTACCATTACCCGGTAGTACTTAGAAAAGCATGATTAACTAGGATTCAACATGTTTAATTGCCTAGTTGATTTACTTGAACTCTTGATAAATTGTTGGCACTAATTTCGGTGAAGTTGTAATTTAACATATTATATTCTCTCTGTGTGTTTTCTTATTTGATGTGTTGGTGGACTGCGGGTTCAATTCCCGGAGATCCCAGGGCTGTGGGTTCGATTCCCAGAGACCCGGAGTGATATTGTTTGTGGACTGCGGGTTCGATTCCCGGAGACCTAGGGCTGTGGGTTCGATTCCCAGAGACCCGGCGTGATATTGGTAGGGACTACGGGTTCGATTCCCGAGATCCTGAGTTATTGGTAGGGACTACGGGTTCGATTCCCGAGATCCTGAGTTATTGATTATTTATTGAGATATGGGCTGCGGGTTCGATTCCCGGAGACCCAGAGGTACTGTCAATGGGACGGTGGGTTCGATTCCCACAGGTCCTGGACGTGTTTTATTGAGTTGGTTATTTGTTGTTAGCTTAATTGTAGACGGTTGCAGTAATCATTTTATTGTTGATATTGCGAGAGTTATTATCATTTAAACTGTTTATTATTGTTATCATCACTATATTATTGTTTCTCAGTAGGGCCCTGACCTTCCTCGTCACTACTCCATCGAGGTTAGGCTTGGCACTTACCGAGTACCGCCGTGGTGTACTCATGCTACTCTTCTGCACACTTTTGTTGTGCAGATCCAGGTACATCAGAGCAGGCTCGTATTAGGTGATTCTGCAGCTTTCTGGGAGACTTCGAGGTATGATCTGCTACGTCCGCGGATCCGGAGGCTTTCCCTTCTATTCTAGTATTTCTAGTTGACATTTTCTTCATTTCGTTGTTAGATACTCTTTACACATAGAGCCACAGTTGTATTTCTCTTTTAGTCTGTGTTATCGTGGGGTTCCGGATCTTGGTAGTGTTTATTTATTGTGTGACGGATGTATGTGCCAAGTGGCACGGATTACATATCTTTTATGTTATTTTCCGCTGTTTCTTATTTAAGTAATTATAATTTATAGATTCCGCAACGTGTTAGGCTTACCTAGTCGTGGGGACCTGGGTGCCATCACGACATGTTCACAATTGGTGAACTAGGGTCGTGACAAGTTGGTATCAAAGCTCTAGGTTCATAGGAGTCACGGGACACGGACCGGTTACTTAGAGTCTCGCTGATCGATACGGAGACGTCTGTATTTTTCTATGAGGGGCTATGTAACTGTTTAGGAAACTCTTCATTTCTTTTGGATTCCTTGTCGTGCGACATTTTTGGCATCAAAAATCTAAACTACGGCTTTCTATTCTCTCACAGATGGTGAGGACACGAGCTAACCGCGATGATCAGGTACCCGCGCCCCCTGTTGCTGCCGTCAGAGGCCGGGGCCGTGGTAGAGGACGAGGACGCGCCCGAGGTGCAGCCACAACACCCGTGCGCGCTGCCGCTGAGGTGCCATTGGTGGATCAGGTTGGAGCGCAGGCACATAGTACACCGACTACAACTGCTACTACTCTAGCACTCCAGGAGACCCTGGCCCAGTTCATGAGTATGTATACCACTTTAGCTCAGGCAGGGTTGCTTCCTCTCACTGCAGCTACATCTCAGGCCGGGGGAGGGGCCCAGACTCCTGCAGCCGCTACACCTGAGCAGCGAGTGCCAGTGGGACAGGTTCCAGAGATTTTTGTTATGCCTCCTGCCGCCCCAGCACAACCCGGAGGTTGGCCAGCTGCCTCCGAGGACGAGCGGCGTAGATTGGAGAGGTTCAAGAAATATGATCCTCTAGTGTTCAGTGGTTTGGCTACAATGATGCATTGGGTTTTCTGGAGGAGTGTCATCGTATTCTTCGTACTATGGGGATTGTGGAGACCAGCGGGGTTTCCTTCACTGCTTTTCGGTTTCGCGGGGCCGCTTATGATTGGTGGCGCACGTATGAGTTGGATAGTCCAGAGGAGTCTGCTTCATTGACCTGGACGCAGTTTTCAGATATATTTTTGAGGGAGTTTGTTCCACAGAGCCTTAGGGATTCTTGGCGCTCGGAGTTTGAGCGGTTGCGACAGGGCTCCATGTCAGTATCGGAGTATGCCATCAGTTTCACCCGTCTGGCCAAGCATGCACCGGCCTTGGTAGCCACGGTTCGGGAGAGAGTGCGGAGATTTATTGAGGGCCTGATTCCGCCTATCCGATCCAGCATGGCCAGAGAGTTGGAGACAGATATATCTTATCAGCAGGCAGTTAGCATTGCCAGGAGGATCGAGAGTATGCTCCCTAGAGAACGTGGAGATAGAGAGGCCAAGAGGTCTCGTGAGTCGAGCCATTTCTCTGGTGCCCGCACTTCAGCAGCCGGTCGTTTTGGCAGGGGATATTCCGGTCGTCCAGTTCACTCAGCATTGCCCGCAGCCGGTAGCACTCCAGGTCTTCCAGCACCACAGGAGCCTTATTATGCTCCCCCAGTTTCCAGTGCACCTCCTGCACGGGGTCCTTCCAGGGGTCAGACTAGTGGGGTTGAGGCCGGTCAGTCACAGCCACCGCGTCCTCTCGGAGCTTGTTTTGAGTGCGGGGATACTCGCCACCTGGTTAGGGAGTGCCCCAGGCGTAGGAGGGGAGCACCTCACCAGTCTTCGCAGCATCAGCGTGGTTCTCAGGGTCAGCAGGCTATCATTCCAGCTCCAGCTGCTATTCCACCTGCCCAGCCAGCCAGGGGCGGGGGTCAGGGTTCTAGAGGCCGCCCTCGAGAGGGGGGACAAGCCAGATTCTATGCTATTCCTGATCGCGCTGCGGCTGTTGCATCTGACTCTGTTATCACAGGTATTATTCTGGTTAGTCACAGGGAGGCATCGGTTCTATTCGACCCTGGTTCCACTTTTTCATATGTGTCTTCTTACTTTGCTTCTCATTTGGGTGTGCCTCGGGATTCTTTGAGTGCCCCCATTTATGTTTCCACTCCGGTGGGTGATTCTTTGGCGGTGGACCGCGTATATCGGTCGTGTTTGATTACCATTTGTGATTTTGAGACCAGAGCGGATCTATTGCTGCTTGGGATGGTCGATTTTGATATTATTCCTGGGCATGGACTGGTTGTCGCCCCATTATGCTATTCTTGATTGTCACGCCAAGACCGTGACGCTGGCTATGCCAGGCATTCCACGTATTGAGTGGAGTGGTACTCTAGATCACACCCCTAGCCGTGTTATTTCTTTTCTCAGAGCTCAGCGTATGGTTGAGAAGGGGTGTGCTGCTTATCTTGCCTATGTGCGGGACGTCAGTATTGATACTCCCTCCATTGATTCTGTTCATGTGGTACGTGACTTTGCTGATGTATTTCCAGCCGATCTTCCGGGCATGCCGCCTGACAGAGACATTGACTTTGCTATTGACTTGTTGCCGGGCACTCGGCCCATTTCTATTCCACCGTACCGTATGGCTCCTCCTGAATTAAAGGAGTTGAAGGATCAGTTACAGGAGTTATTAGGCAAGGGTTTTATTCGACCCAGTGTTTCGCCTTGGGGTGCCTCCTGTATTGTTTGTGAAGAAAAAGGACGGTTCTATGCGTATGTGTATTGACTATCGTCAGCTGAATAAGGTTACAATGAAGAACCGGTATCCTTTGCCCCGTATTGATGATTTATTTGACCAGTTACAGGGCGCACATGTGTTTTCTAAGATTGATTTGCGCTCTGGGTATCACCAGCTGAAGATTCGGGAGCCAGATATCCCGAAGACTGCCTTCGGGACCCGGTATGGTCACTATGAGTTCCTCGTGATGTCTTTTGGGTTGACTAATGCTCCAGCAGCATTTATGCATTTGATGCACAGTGTGTTCAGGCCTTATCTGGACTCGTTCGTGATTGTCTTCATTGATGATATTCTAGTATATTCTCGGAGCCGGGAAGAGCACGAGCAGCATTTGAGGATAGTGCTTCAGATTCTGAGAGAGAAGCAACTTTATGCCAAGTTCTCTAAATGTTAATTCTGGTTGAGTTCAGTGGCATTTTTGGGCCACGTGGTGTCGAGTGATGGTATTCGAGTAGATCCGAGGAAGGTGGAGGCCGTGCGGAGTTGGCCCAGACCCTCCTCCGCTACTGAGATTCGCAGTTTCCTTGGTTTGGCGGGCTACTACCGTCGTTTCGTAGAGGGGTTCTCTTCGATTGCAGCACCTATGACTAGATTGACCCAAAAGGGTGCCCCTTTTCGGTGGACAGACGAGTGTGAGGCGAGCTTTCAGAAGCTCAAGACAGCTTTGACTTCGGCCCCTATATTGATGTTGCCTACAGGTTCGGGGTCCTATACTGTATATTGTGATGCCTCACGAGTTGGACTCGGTGCGGTATTGATGCGGGACGGTAGGGTGATTGCCTACGCGTCGAGACAGCTGAAGGTGCATGAGAAGAATTACCCTGTTCATGATTTGGAGCTAGCTGCCATTGTTCACGCCTTAAAAATTTGGCGTCATTATTTATATGGGGTTCCTTCTGAGATCTACACTGATCACCGGAGCTTGCAGCACTTGCTTAAGCAGAAGGACCTGAATATGCGTCAGAGGAGATGGTTGGAACTACTGAAGGACTATGATATTACTATTCTCTATCATCCGGGCAAGGCTAATGTGGTTGCTGATGCCTTGAGTCGTCGGGCAGAGAGTTTGGGGAGTTTGGCATATCTACCAGCTTCGGAGAGGCCTATGGCGATGGATGTTCAGGCTTTGGCCAGGCAGTTGGTTAGACTGGATCTTTCGGAGCCTAGCCGGGTTCTAGCTTGTGTGGTTTCTCGGTCTTCTCTATTTGACCGCATCAGGGAGCGTCAGTTCGACGACCCTCATTTGCTTGTCCTTCAGGATAGAGTTCGGCGTGGTGATGCTCGAGATGTTACCATCGGGGATGATGGAGTTATGAGGATGCGGGGCCGCATCTGTGTGCCCAATGTAGATGATCTTCGAGAGCTGATCCTAGCAGAGGCCCATAGCTCGCGGTATTCCATCCATCCGGGTGCCGCGAAGATGTATCAGGACTTGAAACAGCATTACTGGTGGAGGCGGATGAAGAGGGATATAGTTGATTATGTATCTAGATGCCTCAACTGCCAGCAGGTGAAGTATGAGCATCAGCGCCCGGGTGGATTGATGCAGCGGATTGAGATTCCAGAGTGGAAATGGGAGCGCATCACCATGGACTTTGTATCTGGGCTTCCACGGACTATTAGGAAGTTTGATTCTATTTGGGTTATTGTGGATCGGCTGACCAAGTCCGCCCATTTTATACCAGTGAGCACTACTTATTCATCGGAGCGACTGGCGGAGATCTATATCAAGGAGATAGTTCGGCTGCTGCATGGTATTCCAGTTTCCATCATTTCAGATAGAGGCACTCAGTTCACTTCACGGTTCTGGAGAGCTGTACAGGAGGAGTTAGGTACTCGGGTGGAGCTGAGCACAGCATTTCACCCCCAGACTGATGGGCAGTCCGAGCGCACTATTCGGATTTTGGAGGATATGCTCCGTGCGTGCGTGATTGAGTTTGGAGGTTCATGGGATCACTTCTTGCCACTGGCGGAGTTTGCTTATAACAACAGCTACCAGTCTAGTATTCAGATGGCACCGTACGAGGCCCTATATGGTAGGAGGTGCGGGTCTCCCGTGGGTTGGTTTGAGCCGGGCGAGGCCAGGTTACTAGGTACTGATATGGTTCAGGAGGCTATGGACAAGGTCAAGGTGATTCGGGACAGACTTCGTGCGGCCCAGTCTAGACAGAAGAGTTATGCGGACAAGAAGGTTCGCGATGTGGCTTTTATGGTTGGTGAGCGGGTTCTGCGTCGAGTCTCGCCCATGAAGGGCGTTATGAGGTTTGGGAAGAAAGGGAAGCTGAGTCCTAGATTTATTGGCCCTTTTGAGATATTGAGGCGTGTTGGGGAGGTTGCTTATGAGTTGGCCTTACCTCCCAGCCTAGCCGGAGTTCACCCCGTATTTCATGTCTCCATGCTCCGGAGATACCATGGTGACCCGTCGCACGTATTGGATTTCACATCTGTTCAGCTAGACAAGGATCTTTCTTATGTTGAGGAGCCAGTAGCCATTCTAGACAGGCAAGTCAGAAAGCTAAGGTCAAAGAACATCGCTTCGGTAAAGGTTCAGTGGCGGGGCCAGCCGGTCGAGGAGGCGACTTGGGAGACCGAGCAGGATATGCGCAGCCAGTACCCTCATCTTTTCACTACTCCGGGTATGTTTTCTATGCTCGTTCGAGGACGAACGAATCTTTAAGTGTGGGAAGATGTAACGACCCGACCGGTCGTTTTAGAAAATTACGCCCCTATCCCTAATTTAACTGTTCCCCTAAGTTCATTTCTGCTATTGTGGGTTGCCGGGAGAGTCGGTTTCGAAAATTTGAGCATTTTGGGACACTTAGTCCCCAAATAAGAGCTTTGAAACTAGAAAGCGGTCCATAGCCGGAACCAGTGTTAAGACGATCTCGGAACGGAAATCCGATGGTTCCATTAGCTCCGTTAGGTGATTTCGGGGTTAGGAGCGCGTTCGGAATGTATTTTGGAGGTCCGTAGCTCAATTAGGCTTGAAATGCCGAAGGTTGAAATTTTGGCGAATCCGATCGATAGGTGAGATTTTGATCCGGGGGTCGGAATGGGATTCCGACAATTTCTGTAGCTTCGTTATGTGATTTTGGATATGTCCGCAAATTTTCAGGTCATTCGGACGTCGTTTGGTCGGGTTTTTGATCGAATGTGCAATTCGGAAAGTTTTAAGAAATTTAGGCTTGAATTCGATGTGAATTATGGGATTTGATGTTGTTAGACGTGTTTTGAGGATTTGAGCAAGGTCGAATAAGGTATTAAGATGTGTTGGTATGTTTGGATGAGGTCCCGGGGGCCTCGGGGTGATTTCGGATGGTTAAACGGGAGAAAAATATGGAAAAATTGCAGAAACTAGTGCACTGCTTCTGTTGTTTCCGCTCCTGCGGAATTATGGGCGCAGGAGCGGGTGCGCTGAAGCGGACCAGGAGCGCAGAAGCGCTGGGCACCGCAGAAGCGGAGCATTTTCCGCCGAAGCGGAATCGCGGAAGCGTACAGGGAGCCGCAGAAGCGGCCATCGCAGAAGCGGAAGGGAGCCGCTTAGGCGAGTCCGCAGAGGCGGACGTCTAGCCGCAGAAGCGGAAATATCCGCAGGAGCGATCGAGTCTCCGCAGAAGCGGACGCGTAGGAGCGGAAAATGTTCCGCAGAAGCGAAAATCGCTGTAAGTAAGTGTATCAGAAGTTAGAAAATTTCAGAAACATTTTAACATTTGGGGGTCTCGGCTTAAGGGCGATTTTGGGCGATTTTGAGGATAAAATCAAGGGAAATCATCAGGTAATCAACTATGAACTCATATTATGATTAGTATTGATAATATTACGCAATTATATCATGAAGATGGAGGAATTTGGGGTAATTTATGGAGGATTTAGCCCTAGTCTTGGACTTTAGAAAATCAAGGTTTTGAGTGGGCAAACGGAGTCCGATTTTGGTAAAATTCATATGCATAGACTCATATTGAAACAAGGGTTCCGAATATATAACTTTCGTGAATTTCCGTTAAGCGTACCGAAAGTCGGGTTTTGGCAACTTGTGGGTTTTTGGTGATTTTTGAGTTAATTTGATTGGGTAATGCCCAATCGGCCTATTTTGATGTGATTCTATTGATTTTTATCAGATTCTACTCTTGTGGAGGCCGACATTCGTGGCAAGAGGGTTATTACTTAGCGGTTTTGTACCGGAATTGAGGTAAGTGGCTTGTCTAACCTCGTGTGGGGGAACTTTCACCCCTAGGATATTATGTGATTATTTAAATGCCTTGTACGCGAGGTGACGGGCGTGTACATGCGCTGGTTGTTGTAACACACACTTTACTTGAATTGTCTGATTTGCGATATTCCTGCTCTTAGTTGATAAAAGCGTTACCATTACCCGGTAGTACTTAGAAAAGCATGATTAACTAGGATTCAACATGTTTAATTGCCTAGTTGATTTACTTGAACTCTTGATAAATTGTTGGCACTAATTTCGGTGAAGTTGTAATTTAACATATTATATTCTCTCTGTGTGTTTTCTTATTTGATGTGTTGGTGGACTGCGGGTTCAATTCCCGGAGATCCCAGGGCTGTGGGTTCGATTCCCAGAGACCCGGAGTGATATTGTTTGTGGACTGCGGGTTCGATTCCCGGAGACCTAGGGCTGTGGGTTCGATTCCCAGAGACCCGGCGTGATATTGGTAGGGACTACGGGTTCGATTCCCGAGATCCTGAGTTATTGGTAGGGACTACGGGTTCGATTCCCGAGATCCTGAGTTATTGATTATTTATTGAGATATGGGCTGCGGGTTCGATTCCCGGAGACCCAGAGGTACTGTCAATGGGACGGTGGGTTCGATTCCCACAGGTCCTGGAATTGTTTTATTGAGTTGTTTATTTGTTGTTAGCTTAATTGTAGACAGTTGCAGTAATCATCTTATTGTTGTTATTTCGGAAATTATTATCATTTAAACTGTTTATTTTTGTTATCATCATCATATTATTGTTTCTCAGTAGGGCCCTGACCTTCCTCGTCACTACTCCATCGAGGTTAGGCTTGGCACTTACCGAGTACCGCCGTGGTGTACTCATGCTACTCTTCTGCACACTTTTGTTGTGCAGATCCAGGTACATCAGAGCAGGCTCGTATTAGGTGATTCTGCAGCTTTCTGGGAGACTTCGAGGTATGATCTGCTACGTCCGCGGATCCGGAGGATTTCCCTTCTATTCTAGTATTTCTAGTTGACATTTTCTTCATTTCGTTGTTAGATACTCTTTACACATAGAGCCACAGTTGTATTTCTCTTTTAGTCCTGTGTTACCGTGGGGTTCCGGATCTTGGTAGTGTTTATTTATTGTGTGACGGATGTATGTGCCAAGTGGCACGGATTACATATCTTTTATGTTATTTTCCGCTGTTTCTTATTTAAGTAATTATAATTTATAGATTCCGCAACGTGTTAGGCTTACCTAGTCGTGGGGACTGGGTGCCATCACGACATGTTCACAATTGGTGAACTAGGGTCGTGACAAATTTTGAGGGGGAAATTCAGAAATCTTATTATAAGTTCCCTTCCCTTAATTCCCTAATTAATTGTAGTTTGGTACCTTATTTCAGATTTGAAATGTCTTCAGGGCATTCTTTTTTGCTTCTTTTAAGGGTCTATTACTATAGTGCCCTCACTTGCTAAGGATTTTAACAGTTATGCCTTTTTATTAGGTCTGTTTTTGTAACGACCCGGCCCGTCGTTACGAGAATTATCACCCCGTTATGTTGTAAATGCATGTTTGATGATTTTATATCAGTGTTAGAGCCTATCGGGTGAGTTAGGAGTGAATTGGATTGAAAATGAGGCATATAGCCTTTTTTGAAGGAAACTTGAATAAGGAAAGTCAACCTGGAGTTGACTATTTGGTTAGAGGGCTCGGAATCGAATTCTGATGATTCGGTTAGTTCCGGGAGGTGATTTGTGACTTAGGGGAGCGATCGGAATTGAATTTGGAGGCCGGTGTAGAAATAGGCTTGAATTGGCTAAGGTTGAATTTTGGCGAAATCCGAACGGTAGGTGAGATTTTGATCCGGGGGTCGGAATGGAATTCCGACAGTTGCAGTAGCTTCGTTAGGTGATTTTGGATGTGCCTGCAAAATTTCAGGTCATTCGGACGTCGTTTGGTCGGGTTTTTGATCGAATGTGTAATTCGAAATGTTTTAAGGAATTTAGGCTTGAATTTGATGTAAATTATGGGTTTTGGTGTTATTAGACATGTTTTGAGGATTGGAGCAAGTTCGAATAAGGTATTAAGATGTGTTGGTATGTTTGGATGAGGTCCCGGGGGCCTCGGGGTGATTTCGGATGGTTAAACGGGAGAAATTGTGGAAGAATTGCAGGTTGGGATCCTGCTTCTGTTGTTTCCGCTCCTGCGGAATTTTGGACGCACGAGCGTGTCCGCAGAAGCGGACGAGATGCGCAGGAGCGACTTGTTACGCAGAAGCGGAAGCCATTCCGCTGAAGCGAGGTCGCTGGTGCGAGCCAGTGATCGCAGAAGCGGACAGGGAGAAAATGGGCATGGTCCGCAGAAGCGGACACTCGACCGCTTGGTCGAGACCGCAGAAGCGGACAATGGTGCGCAGAGGCGGATGTTTCCGCAGAAACGGAAGTTCCTTCGCAGAAGCGGGCCCGCTTAAGCGGCACTTTGCTCGCAGAAGCGGAAATGGCCGGCCAGGCCTGGAACCGCTGAAGCAACCCTTTGGTCACGGATACGGGTGCATAGGAGCGGAAAATATTCCGCAGAAGCGAAAATCACTGTAAGTAAGTGTATCAGAAGTTAAAAAAATTTCAGAACATTTCACACATTTTGGGTCTCGGCTTTAGAGGCGATTTGGGCGATTTTGAAGAGAAATTCAAGGGAAATCATCGAGGTAATCATCTATGGACTTAAACTATGATTAGTATTGGTAATATTATGCAATTATATCATGAAAATGGAGGAATTTGGGGTAATTTATGGAGGATTTAGCCCTAGGCTTGGACTTTAGAAAATCAAGGTTTTGAATGGGCAAATGGAGTCCGAATTTGGTAAAATTGATATGCTTAGACTCGTATTGAGATGAGGGTTCCGAATATGTGACTTTCGTGATTTTTCGATAAGCGTACCGAAAGTCGGGTTTTGACAACTTTGGGAATTTTGATGTAAATTGAGTTGTATTGATTGGGTGTCATCCCATTGGCCTAATTTATTGTATTTCTACTATATTTGATCAGATTCTACGCGTGCGGAGCTTGATTCTCGTGGCAAGGGCATTGCGGAATAGTCGTCGCGCTGTATTGAGGTGAGTAATATATGTGGGTGATGACCAGCGGGTTCGAAACCCCGGTATACCACTTTGTGACGCTGTATAGCGGCGAGACACGCACTCTCTTGAGAGTGCGGGGTCGATCATGAACTGGAGACTATATATTAGTCCGACCTGTTGATACTGTATTATTGGCTATTCTCGAGCCGTCGAACCTCCTTCTCGGATGGTTCCATATATATATATTGTGATAATGGCCACTCTTGAGCCGAGGAACCCCCTTCTTGGGCGGTTGAGTATACTTGTGGGCCGTGAGCCAGTTATTGGATCCCGCGAGGATCGTTATCATTATCTTATCATATAGACATGCTAGTTTACTACTAGTCCGCAGCTATTTTTGTTATTATGCTAAATTCCAATCGATGGAACTTGATATTACTGTTTTCCAACTGAAAAATGATAAAAGAGTTTTCAAAAACTACTTTTGAGCCTGCGAGGCTGTATCTGCATATTAGCTGACTAGTAGTGGATCGGGCTGCACGCCGCAGCGAGGTATATGTTGGATCGGACTGCGCGCCGCAAGAATATCTCTATGAGATGTGCTTGGGCTGTAGGAGCCCCTCCGGAGTCTGAACCCCCACGGTGAGCACGGGTACCCAAAATTGGAGTCGGGCTACGCGCCGTAGCGGTCATATCATGCATTGCATTGCATTTAGCTACATCTGCTAGCTGTTATGCTATTTATTGGTAATTGTTGGTACAGGTACAGTGAATATTGATTCTATGACAGGGTAGCTGATTATAGTTTTACATAGTGCTTTATTGCGGATTTCTTATCTGCGTTGTCTCACCCTTGTTTATTACCACTGAGTCTGGCAGTACTCATTTTACTCCCTGCACCTTGTGTGCAGATCCAGGTACCTCTCAGCAGTGATCCAGTAGCTGTGCGAGGCGACATCTGTGGGATATACGAGGTAGGTGCAGAGTCCGCAGGACCCGATATTCCTTCCTACTGTCTTTTGATTTTGTATTGACATTTCTTTCCGCACTTGGTATCTTGTAAACCTTTATACACTTATGTTCTTTAGAGGCTCATGACTCTTGACCCTTCGGTCTATGGGAGTTAGTATATTTTGGGACTTGGTTTCCCCGTTGTTGTACTATTGTTTCATATTTTGAAATGCTTAAATGGGTTAAAGAGAGCTTCTAGCTCCGTTGTTGATATTGATTGGTCGGGCTGGCTTAGCAATGTGCTGGGCGCCATCACGACCGGATTTGGGGTCGTGACAAGTTGGTATCAGAGCCTAGGTTTACTAGGCCTCGTGAGTCTTGAGCCGGTTAGTAGAGTCTTGTGGATCGGTACGGGGACGCCTGTACTTATCCTCGGGAGGCTGCGAACCTTTAGGAAACACTTCACATTTCTTGGAATTCTTATCGTGCGCACTTGATTCGACTTGAGATATAATTTTTGAAATTCCTTCCACACGTCTGTGTACGTATCGAGCGCTCAGTAATGTAATTGCCTTATGGCTTGTGATTTCCTCGAACAATGGGCGAGATATAATCTCTGTGCGTTCATGTTGGGCCAGTTAGGATGACTTGAGGCTGGACCTTGTTTATGATTTGAGCATCGAGGTGCTGATTTTGTGAGTAGTGGCAATAGATAATGTATTGGGGGTTTGAAACCCCGTATTTGCACTATACAGTGCTGTGCTGAGATGGAACACGCGTCATGTGACGAGTGTGGTGGTATTATGACTGGGGATTTGGACTTGATCCTTCCCAATTAATAAATTACTGTGTAAAGTGACTAAGACGGGGCTTATATCTATGTACTCGGTCTAGTAGCCATGTTTGCGGCCTTGTGCCGATCTGTAGATTATTAGGGAGGCTTACTAATGGATGAGTTGTTAATTGTTCGACTCTTATCTAAACTGTTGTGTAGCCCCGAGCTATGGGCGTGAGAAATAATTATCATATCTCGTAATTGGAAGGTAAAATGCCTTATTTGTAGTGGAACAAGTTTAAACTCGGGAAGACTAAAATGATTATGCTATGTATATCCTGGTAGAAGGTGTTGTACTTAAATACTAGATTGAGGAAAAATAGGTGGGTTGATTCTGATGTGTAATTGAATGGTATTCGATATATGTTATGATTTGAGCAGATACATCGCAGGTTCAAGTATAAATTGTGATGATATAATTCGTGTAGTATTGAGATTTAATGTTGTTGAAATACATTGCGATATCTTGTTGAGTTGTGGAAGTATAGCTAGGATGGTTTGGTGATTCTCAGCAGGTGGATAGGCCAATTTACAAAGGAAACTCTGCCGAAATTTTTGGAAAATTCGGGACTTAGAAAAGATTTTGTCACCTAAAGAGGGGGCGTAGCTGTTGTGTGTGAATGAATGCAAGAATTGCAAAAGAGTTAATATTTCTGATGATTCGAATCTCCGTCGAAGCTTGTAAATGACTTGAGTTTAATATCATACTAACATTTCGGCATCACTTGAGTAATACTGATATGAGTGGTTGAAAGTGCTTTGATGAATGGCTTCGAGTTAAGTTGGGGAGGTTGCTATTGATTAACCTGATTGCACTATTGTGTGCTATGTTGATTCTGTCTCTAAGTATGTTGGGAAAATTCTGATAAAAGTTATGGTGCTTCGTAGATGTGAAGAAATACTAGGGTATTTTGAACTGAGGTTGGTAAGGAATGCTTGGTGTATAGAAAAGAGTGATAGCTAATAGTATCCGTATGTAATCATGATCTGCAATGTCAGAGTTCTAATAAGGCACGAGTGGTTCCGTTCAATAAGACAGTTGAATTACAGCTGAATAAGGATGACTGACGCCCGAGAATTGTTTATGGTGTTCAAGATTTTACTTGTAACAGTCAGGTGTCTCAAATTTGTGCATGTGGCTAAAGATGGTGGTTTCATTAGAAGAGATCGGTACTTGTGTTATATTATGTGAATGATGGGATTCTATGTAATCCGTATTGGAAGGTAATGATAACGAATTCAAATCGCAAGAGGTTCTTCAAAATAAAGTATTGTAGGATGTGATCCTTCTGGAAATATTGAGAGAGTATTCAGTGGCCTATATGTCTCAGACCGTGTGGTCTTATGTACGAGTCTCATGTGGAATGAGTTCATGTGTTATGGTGCTATAGTAGTATTAAATCAAAGATGAATCAGAAAGGAAACTGGGTAAATGGAACAACTTGTTAATAAACCGAAGCGGTATGATAAAGAATACGACTAATTCCTGGTATGTGGTTGAAGTAATGAGTCTTGTAGATATTGTGCAATAAAGCTTTTGAGTGTTGGCAGTCGTGTAACCCGATATGGGTATAATATGTGTATAAGGACTCAGTCCTGGCAGTTTAACTTATGCAATGTGATTGGGAGAAAGAGTTTATGATGTGTTTTAATGTGGTTTGAAAAATGAGTGTATTTCCTGTTGGTATGCAAAGCTTGGAATGTGTAATGAGTTTTCTCTATATGAGATCATAAAAGTCCTTGACTAGTTGAGTGCGTCCATGTTTGCGGCGTAGGAAAGGGATAAGAATTTCCATGTTATCTTAGTATGGTATACGCGATGTGTTATGGAAAGTTGATAATGGTATATTCTAGGTTTTGAGATCAGTTCATAATATATGGGGAGTCATTAAACTTATTGAGCAGCGCGGACAGCTGCAGGTGATTTAAGAATCGATCTTTCTGGTGATCTAAGGAAATGGTACCGCTATTCTAGTAATTTGGCAAGGTATATGGTGCAAAGGGACAAGGTAATGTAAACTGATAATATCTAGGGGTATAGTGGTGTTCGCTTGTCGGATCGGCTGTGATGATCGAATTGTTGATGGCATAGTGAAATTTTTGAATGGATTTCGAGGTATGAATAGATGCTTGATGTGTGTTATGTAATCGTACGGTGGAGTGTGGGATCGGGCATAGTGATCCATATGTAATACATGTGTTAGAGTCTGGAAGTTCTCGTAATCCGCCTATGCAGTGGTTGTATATCGTGTGTATTAGCACCGTTTAGCTCTTAGCTTGATATGATGAATTTGGGTTATGCTACCTTATTTCAGACTGGTTGACATAAGCTAGGTCGTCTAGACTAATGTGATATGGGCTATGTCGGAAAATGGCACAAATTGCGTAGCAAAGAGCATCAGAGTATGCTCCAATAGAGTAGTTGTACACAGGACCAGCGGACGGCTGGTAGGCATTGCTTTGTCAGTTGGACCTTAGTGGCGGATGTTAGTGTAGAAGTATCTACCATTGATTCAGTTCCAGTATTGAGAAACGTTGTCGGATGCGTTTCATGTGGCCAAACTTGAGGCGATATATGTTTATTATGATGAGCAACTTGACTCGATGCGTATTCATTTGACGAGGGTTACTTGGAGCGGGTGGCACGCCGCCACAGGTATGGTATCTAGATCGGGTGGCACGCCGCCACGGGTATGTCATTGGAGCGGGTTGCACGCCGTAACAGAATATTGTGAAAATATAGTTAGTTATATGTTACTTGGTATACAATACCTCCTGGCTTCTGAGGAAGAGTCTGTATTGAGTATCGCTTGGCGAATGGCACATCGGTCGTGTTCTTTCAGGATTTGATAGCATACGTTAATTGTTTCACCGTGGGTGAGGTTGATTGCTTGGGTTCAGACCTAAATATGTGCGTGGCTGATCGTTTGAGCTTGGTAAATTGGGGTGCTTCTTGAGTAATAATGTTTGGATATAATCATGAATCGTGGCAAGGCCACGTGATGTTATGACCTTTCGAGAAGGAGTCATGTACTCTATTTCTATAATGCGAGACGCGATCTTAGTTCTATGTTATGATGGCACAGAGGAATTGAATTACAGCTCTCTTGTTGAAGACAGTTGTCATGATTTGATTATGTTCGGATGTCTCTATTGGAGCCTGTGTTGTGCTCATCGTAGCTTAGGCCGGTGTTGAGGTGTCATATCACCAGTGCGGTGTGTCATAATCGAAATGGTCATTGGAGCCAATAAGGAATGTGAGTATATGTGATTTCAGCTGGTTAGAAAGGTAATGCCGAGATTTGGGTCCGAAATCTGTTGTGGTATCAGTTAAAAGTGAAATGGATTCATGAATGGTTGACATGAGAGATGGGTTCGATATATCGCGTGTTCGGTTACCGTGGGCATGATATGAAGGTGTTGGAACAAGACTCTATCTAATGAAAAGGGTTTTTCAGTTGGTATTTGGTTATCGTGAGAAATTATTGTGATTAGAGACTATTGTCTCGAGCGATTGGGTTGTTTGATACATCATATGATCTCACCCGGAGTGGTGAGTGTGGGTTATTGCAGTGGATTCTAGTGTATCGTGAATATAGACATGGGATTAGCAATTGGTATATGATTTCGGAAAGTGCAATGTGGTTTATGGTTCAGATGGTCTGTGAGATTTCAACTATATGGTGTTGTCAGACTTATGTGAGATAGGACGACGTATGATCGCCCGAATATATGCTTGGTAAGGTCTTTTAGCTATGGAATTGCTTCCTGTACAACTCTGGGTACGCTCGAGGACGAGCGATTGTTTAAGTTGGGGAGAATGTAACGACCCGGCCCGTCGTTACGAGAATTATCACCCCGTTATGTTGTAAATGCATGTTTGATGATTTTATATCGGTGTTAGAGCCTATCGGGTGAGTTAGGAGTGAATTGGATTGAAAATGAGGCATATAGCCTTTTTGAAGGAAACTTGAATAAGGAAAGTCAACCTGGAGTTGACTATTTGGTTAGAGGGCTCGGAATCGAATTCTGATGATTCGGTTAGTTTCGGGAGGTGATTTGTGACTTAGGGGAGCGATCGGAATCGAATTTGGAGGCCCGGTGTAGAAATAGGCTTGAATTGGCTAAGGTTGAATTTTGGCGAAATCCGAACGGTAGGTGAGATTTTGATCCGGGGTCGGAATGGAATTCCGACAGTGGCAATAGCTTCGTTAGGTGATTTTGGATGTGCCTGCAAAATTTCAGGTCATTCGGACGTCGTTTGGTCGGGTTTTTGATCGAATGTGTAATTCGGAATGTTTTAAGGAATTTAGGCTTGAATTTGATGTGAATTATGGGTTTTGGTGTTATTAGACGTGTTTTGAGGATTGGAGCAAGTTCGAATAAGGTATTAAGATGTGTTGGTATGTTTGGATGAGGTCCGGGGGGCCTCGGGGTGATTTCGGATGGTTAAACGGGAGAAATTGTGGAAGAATTGCAGGTTGGGATCCTGCTTCTGTTGTTTCCGCTCCTGCGGAATTTTGGACGCAGGAGCGTGTCCGCAGAAGCGGACGAGATGCACAGGAGCGACTTGTTACGCAGAAGCGGAAGCCATTCCGCTGAAGCGAGGTCGCTGGTGCGAGCCAGTGATCGCAGAAGCGGATAGGGAGAAAATGGGCATGGTCCGCAGAAGCGGACACTCGACCGCTTGGGCGAGACCGCAGAAGCGGACAATGGTGCGCAGAGGCGGATGTTTCCGCAGAAACGGAAGTTCCTTCGCAGAAGCGGGCCCGCTTAAGCGGCCCTTTGCTCGCAGAAGCGGAAATGGCCGGCCAGGCCTGGAACCGCTGAAGCGACCCTTTGGTCGCGGATACGGGTGCATAGGAGCGGAAAATATTCCGCAGAAGCGAAAATCGCTGTAAGTAAGTGTATCAGAAGTTAAAAAAATTTCAGAACATTTCAGACATTTTGGGTCTCGGCTTTAGAGGCGATTTGGGCGATTTTGAAGAGAAATTCAAGGGAAATCATCAGGTAATCATCTATGGACTTAAACTATGATTAGTATTGGTAATATTATGCAATTATATCATGAAAATGGAGGAATTTGGGGTAATTTATGGAGGATTTAGCCCTAGGCTTGGTCTTTAGAAAATCAAGGTTTTGAATGGGCAAATGGAGTCCGAATTTGGTAAAATTGATATGCTTAGACTCGTATTGAGATGAGGGTTCCGAATATGTGACTTTCGTGATTTTTCGATAAGCGTACCGAAAGTCGGGTTTTGACAACTTTGGGAATTTTGATGTAAATTGAGTTGTATTGATTGGGTGTCATCCCATTGGCCTAATTTGTTGTATTTCTACTGTATTTGATCGGATTCTATGCGTGCGGAGCTTGATTCTCGTGGCAAGGGCATTGCAGAGTAGTCGTCGCGCCGTATTGAGGTGAGTAATAGATGTGGGTGATGACCAGCGGGTTCGAAACCCCGGTATGCCACTTTGTGACGCTGTATAGCGGCGAGACACGCACACTCTTGAGAGTGCGGAGTCGATCATGAACTGGAGACTATATATTAGTCCGACCTGTTGATACTGTATTATTGGCTATTCTCGAGTCGTCGAACCTCCTTCTCGGATGGTTGCATATATATATATATATTGTGATAATGGCCACTCTTGAGCCGAGGAACCCCCTTCTTGGGCGTTTGAGTATACATGTGGGCCGTGAGCCGGTTATTGGATCCCGCGAGGATCGTTATCATTGTCTTATCATATAGACATGCTAGTTTACTACTAGTCCGCAACTATTTTTGTTATTATGCTAATTCCAATCTCTGGAACTTGATATTACTGTTTTCCAACTGAAAAAAATGATAAAAAGAGTTTTCAAAAAAAACTACTTTTGAGCCTGCGAGGCTGTATCTGCATATTAGCTGACTAGTAGTGGATCGGGCCGCGCGCCGCAGCGAGATATATGTTGGATCGGACTGCACGCCGCAGGAATATCTCTATGAGATGTGCTTGGGCTGTAGGAGCCCCTCCGGAGTCTGAACCCCCACAGTGAGCACGGGTACCCAAAATTGGAGTCGAGCTACGCGCCGTAGCGGTCATATCATGCATTGCATTGCATTTAGCTACATCTGCTAGCTGTTATGCTATTTATTGGTATTTGTTGGTACAGGTACAGTGAATATTGATTCTATGACGGGGTAGCTGATTATAGTTTTACATAGTGCTTTATTGCGGATTTCTTATCTGCGCTTTCTTACCCTTGTTTATTACCACTGAGTCTGGCAGTACTCATTTTACTCCCTGCACCTTGTGTGCAGATCCAGGTACCTCTCAGCAGTGATCCAGTAGCTGTGCGAGGCGACATCTGTGGGATATACGAGGTAGCTGCAGAGTCCGCAGGACCCGATATTCCTTCCTATTGTCTTTTGATTTTGTATTGACATTTCTTTCCGCACTTGGTATCTTGTAAACCTTTATACACTTATGTTCTTTAGAGGCTCATGACTCTTGACCCTTCGGTCTATGGGAGTTAGTATATTTTGGGACTTGGTTTCCCCGTTGTTGTACTATTGTTTCATATTTTGAAATGCTTAAATGGGTTAAAGAGAGCTTCTAGCTCCGTTGTTGATATTGATTGGTCAGGTTGGCTTAGCAATGTGCTGGGCGCCATCACGACCGGATTTGGGATCGTGACAGTTTTACCCTTTGTTTTATGCATTATTGCAGAAATACTAAGTCTTAATGTCTAATTTATCTCTGCAGGCTGTATTAAATCCACAACTATGCCATTTCTTATTCCTTTTATACACATGTTATTATGTATTAATTACCCGACCTGTTAATGGTCTGGGTGTCCTGAATTAGTTAGTATTTAACTGATGGCCATTATTTATAAATCATTTAAGACTTGGCCAACTTTAACCTTAGTTCTTTTTAGTTTTAACCTTTTAATTGTTTCAGACTAACTTTAAAGTGTTGCCTTTATTACTACTTAGCTTAATTAGATTGGATTGCAAGACTAGCCTGCTTCAATTTAGATTTAGACTTGCAGAATTAGCCACTTTATTATTTAGACTTAGAATTGCAGAATTAGCCACTCCAATGTTTCAGGAGTGGCCCAATTAATCAAATAATCCTAAGTTATTTACTTATAGCCAGATTAGGTTACTTTTCAATTAATAGCCAGTTTACTAATCATTTATCTATTACAGCTATAACCAATACCCTAAAGCATAACAAGATTAATCATAGTCTAACATATGAATCTATTATGTCAATTTACACACATAGCCATAATCAAAAATTACTTATCAATTAACCAAAACTTAGAGGGAAATTAGATAATGGTTGAATCATAATTAACTAACTCATAATTTCAAACTTAGGCATAGTTAACAACTCAGACATAAAGAAGCATATTTTCAACAAATTCATGTGTAGACTTATAGAAAAAACCCTAAAAGGCTCAGTATATCAATTAAGCATAATAAATAGGATAGATGACATGCTAATGATAGAAACCCTCAGAAAAATTATCAAACTAGAATATGCAAAGAAACATAGTCAGAAGATGAAACAATCGAAAGCATGTTATAACAGAAGACATGTAGAAGATATGTAGAAGTTGAAAGTATAAGAAACTTAAAACACAAAACATATAAAGATTAACAAAGAAAACAACTAAACAGAGCTCATGCAAAAGATTAACTACAGAAGCAAAGAAGGCAAAATAGACTAAAACATGCCAAAAGATCAAAACACAGAAGACAAGAGAAAATGAACTTAGCTTGACAGGATTGCCTGTTCTCTTTATTTCTTCTTTATTTCCTTTTTTCTTTTCTTTTCTTTTCTTTTCTTTTTTCCAGTTTTCAAGACTTCAGGACTCGAAGTCTTATTTTTTCTAGATTTTTCTTTAAACAGGTTTGTTTTTGGGTTCTTGTGGTAAATGGGTGTTTATAAGTGTAAACGAGGTGTGTCTGGGGGTGTGTTCGTGTTTGGGTGTTCGTCGGAGATAGGGTTCCGACGAACTTCTTTTGGATATTCGAGCATTTACAATAATAATCGAAAGAAACCAACTACGTAGGGTGAAAGATCCCCTCGTAGCGGTTTTGTGGTGTTAATTTTGGAGATAGATTCAAAGTTTAAAGGTCACCGGCAAAGATTCCGGTGACCGGGCTTTCAAGAAGGTGGAAGTTTTCAGGTTTTCTAAGGTTTCAGGGTGGTTTTGTGTGAGAAAAGAAAGAAAGAAGGAGTTTGGGGTCACTGGTTGTCACGATCCAAAACCCGGTCGTGATGGCACCCAGCACACTGCTAGGCCATCCCGACCAATTAACGACATTCACGGAGCTATGAGCTCACTTTATCCAATTTAGGTATAACAGAAATAAGTCAATAGTGATAGAAATACCAACACGGGGATCAAGTCTCAAATAGAAACAACTCCCCAAAGACCGAGGGGTCAAAAGTCAAGAGCCTCTAAAGACAACATAAGTGCAATAGTGTTTACAAAGATACTCAGTGCGGAAAGAAATAGCAATACGAAATGAAAAGATAGCTGGAAGGGAATTCAGGTCCTGCAGACGCTGCAGCTACCTTGACTATCCCGCAAAATGCCTCTAAACAACTACCGGATCAGGTCTGCTGAGACGTACCTGGATCTGCACACAAAGTGTAGGGAGTAAAGTGAGTACTTCCAGACTTAGTGGTAATGAACAGGGGTAAGACAACGTAGATAAGAAATCAGAATATAGCACTATGTAAAGCTATAATCAAATACCCTGTAACAGTCGAAATATCAACAGTAACTATACCAACAAGTATCAACAATACAGTATAACAGCTATCAGATGTAGCTAAATGCAATGCAATACATGAAATGACCGCTACGACGCGTAGCCCGATCCAATTTGGGTACCCGTGTTCACTGTGGGGGTTCAGACTCTAGAGGGGCTCCTACAGCCCAAGCACAATATTAGGAATACGCTGCGGCACGCAGCCCGATCCACTACCAGTCAGCCAATATGCAAATGCAGCCTCGCAGGCTCAAAGTAATTTTGAAAACTCTTTTATCATTTTTCACTTGAAAACAATATGTTAAAGTTCCAGAGATTGGAAAATCATAATAACAATAATAGCTCCGGACTGGTAGTAAAACTAGCATTTCAATATCACAGAAACAATGATAACGATCCTCGCAGGATCCCAATAACTGGCTCATGGCCCATAATGTACACAACCATCCGAGAAGGAGGTTCACCATCTCAAGAATATCCAATATCACAACATAATACGCAACCATCCGAGAAGGAGGTTCACAGGCTCAAGATTAGCCAATATCACAATATAATATCAACAGGTCGGACTACGCCATAGTCCCCAAATCACAATCGACCCCGCACTCACAGGAGAGTACGTGTCTCACCGCTATACAGCGTCACACAGTGGTATACCGGGGTTTCGAACCCGCTGGTCATCACCCACACCCATTACTCACCTCGACTCGGCTCAACGACTAGTTCGCGATGACCTTGCCATGAGGGTCAGCCTCCACAAGTGTAGAATCTGATCAAATTGAATAAAAATATAACAAAATGGGCCAATGGAACGTTACCCAGTAAAAAGAATTCAAATTACACCAAATACTGCAAAGTTGCCAAAACTCGACTTTTGGTATGCTTCTCAAAAAATTATGAATGTCACATAATTGGAATCCTTATCTCAACACGAGTTCATGCATATAAAATTTACCAAAATCAGACTCCATTTTCCCATTCAAGTCATTGATTTTCCATAACCAGGCCTAGGGTGAAAACCTCCATTAATACCCCATAATTCCTCCAATTTCAGTCAAAAACACCATAATTTAGCAAGGAAATGACATAATTTAGGTCCATGAATGATTACCTGAAGAATCCCTTTGATTTCTTTGAAAATCGCCCCTTAATCGTCTCTTAGAAGATGCCTTAGCGTTTTACGACTGTTCTGATATTTTAACCTTCTGATTCTAATAACTGAAGCGATTTTCGCTTCTGTGAACATAGACTCGCACCTGCGAGTCCGCACCTGCGAGTCCGCACCTGCGACCAAATGGTCTCTTCTGCCGTCCAACACTTAATCGGCCAATTTCGCACCTGCAGTCCAGGTCTCGTACCTGCGAGACCGCTTATGCGGAACCCTTCCGCACCTGCGATCCTTTACCCAGTCGCATGCCTTCGCTTCTGCGGCCACTGGTTCGCAGAAGCGAGCCCGCTCCTGCGCCAGTAAATCCGCTTCTGCGGAACTGCCTGGCTAAGCCCAAATTCGCATTTGCGATAAAAATCCTGCTCTTGCAGTTCCCCTTCTGCGGTTCCCAATCCGCAGAGGCAAAAACACTGCTGCATTTTATGACAGCAACTCTTATAACTCAAAATCCTTCCGTTTAACCTCCCGAACTCATCCCGAGGCCCCCGGGACCTCAACCAAAAATGCCATTCTACTTTAAATCACTATACAAACTTGTTCCAATCATAAAAACACAACCTTAAACACTGAAATCATCGAATTATAGCGGATTCAAGCCTAGGATTCAACTCAAGCTTCCAAAACTAACATTCAATCAAAAACCTGACCAAACGACGTCTGAATGCCCTGAATATTTGCAGACATATCCAAAATCACATAACGATGCTATAAAAATTGTCAGAATTCCATTTCAACTCCCGGATCAAAATCTTACCTATCGTTCAGATTTCACCAAGATTCAACCTTATCCAATTCAAGCCTATTTCTACATCGTACCTCCAAATTCAATTCTGATCACTCCCCTAAGTCACAAATCACCTTCCGAAACTAACCAAATCATCACAATCTGATTCCGAGCCCTCTAACTAAATAGTCAACTCCAGGTTGACTTTTCATAATCAAGCTTCATTTCAAATGGCTATATGCCTCATTTTCAACCAGAATCACTCCTAACTCACGCGGTAGACTCTAACTTCGATATAGAAATATGAAACATATAAACGAAGGGGTAACAGGGTGATAACTCTCGTGACGATGGGCCGGGTCGTCACAATCTCCCCTACTTAAGCAAACGCTCGTCCTCGAGCGTACCAGAGTTGTACTAGAAGCAACCGAATAGCTGAATGACCTTACCAAGCATATATTCGGGGCGATCCACATTGCCCTATCTCACATAAGTCCGATAATACCATATAGCTGGAATTTCACAGTCCATCTGAACCATAAACCACATTGCACTTTCTAAAATCATATACCAAATGTTAATTCCATGCCTATACTTAGGATACACCCGAACCCACTACAATATCCCATTCTCGCCACTCCGGGTGAGATCATATGATATATCAAACAACCCAATCACTCGAGACGATAGTCTCTAATCATAAAAATTTCCCACGATAACCAAATACTAACTGAAAAACCTTTTTCATTAGCTAAAGTCTTAGTCCAACACCTTCATATACTGGCCACGGCAACCGAACATGCGATATATTGAATCCATCTCTCAGGTCTCCCATTCATGAATCCATCTCCCTTTTAACTGATACCACAATAGATTTCGGATCCAAACCTCGGTTTTTACTTTTCTAACCAGCTGCAATCACATATGCTCGCACTCATTAATGACTCCAACAATCATTTCGATTATAACACACCGCACTGGTGACATGACACCTCAAACAACGACTTAGCCACGACGAGCACAACACATGCTCCAATAGAACGTCTGAACATACTCAAATCATGACAACTGTCCCAAACAAAAGAGCTGTAATTCAATTCCTCTGTACCATCATAACATATAACTGAGATCCCGTCTCACATCATAGAGTACCTGAATCCTGCTCAAGAGGTCATAACATCACGTGGCCTTGCCACAATTCATGATTCTATCCAAACACTATTACTCATGAAGCACCTCAAGTCACCATGCTCAAAATGGTAAGCCATACACATATTTAGGTCTAAAATCAAGCAATCAATCACTCCCACGGGGATACAATTAACATATATATATCAATCACTGAAAGGACCAACCGATGTGCTATTCGTCGAGTGGTACCCAATACGGGTTTTCCTCAGAAGCCAGGGAGTATTGTATACTAGGTAACGTATAACTAACTCTATTTTCACATTACACTGTTGTGGCATGCAACCCGCTCCAATGACATACCCATGGCGGCGTGCCACCCGGTCCAGATACCATACTTGTGGCGGCATACCACCCGATCCAAATAACTCGTGGCGGCGTGCCACCCGATCCATGCATAAATCTCGCAAAAGTAAATACACATCGAGTTGAATTGCTCATTTCAGTAAACATATATAGCCTCAAGATCGGCCACAAGAAATGCATCCGACAAAGTTCCTCAATACTGGAACTGAATTCATGGTAGAAACCTCAGCACTGATATCCGCCACGAAGGCCCAACTGACAAAGCAACCAGCCGTCCGCAGGTCCTGAGGTACAACTACCCTGCTGGAGCATACGCTGATGCACTCTGCTACGCAATTTGTGCCATTTCTATCATAGTCCATATCACATTAGTTTAGACAACCTGACTTATGACAACCAGTTTGCAATCAAGTATCATAACCCAAATTCGTCATATCAAGTTAAGAGAGAGCCACAAGGGCTTCCAATTTCCAATAATCGCTAAACGGTGCCGATACACACGATATACAACCACTGCATAGGCGGATTTACAAGAACTTCAAGTGTCCAACACATATATAACACATGAATCACTATGCATGATTCCACACTCCACCATACGAATACATAACGCATATCAAGCATCCATTCATACCACGAAAGCCATTCAAAAATTTCACTATGCCATCAACGACTCAATTATTACAGTCGATCCAACAAGAGAATTCCACCATACCACTAGATATTATCAGTTTACATTACCTTGTCCTTTTTGACCATATACCCTGCCAAATCACTAGAATAGTAGTACATTTTCCTTAATCACCAGAAAGATAGATTCTTAAATCACCTGCAGCTGCCCGTGCTGCTCAATAATTTTAATGACTTCCCATATATTATGAACTGATCTCAAAACCTTGAATATTCCATTATCAACTTTCCATAACACATCACATATACCATACCACACCAAGATAACATGGAAACTTCTATCCCTTTCCTACGCCGCAAACATCGATGCACTCAACTAGTCAAGGACTTTCATGATCCCATATAGAGAAAACTCATTACACATTCCAAGCTTTGCATACCAATAGCAAATACACTTATTTTCAAACCATGGTAGAACACATCACAAACGCTTTCTCCCAATTACATTGCATAAGTTAAACTGCCAGGACTGAGTCCTTATACCCATATCGAGTTACACAACTGCCAGCACTCAAGAGCTTTGTTGCACAATATCTGCAAGACTCATTACTTCAAACACATACCAGGAATTAATCGTATTCCTTATCATACCGTTTCGGTTTATTAACAAGTTGTTCCATTTACTCAATTTCCTTTCTGATTCATCTTTAATTTAATATTAGCATTTACTGTAGCACCATAATACATCAACTCATTTTATCACACGAGATTCGTACATAAGACCCCACGGTCTAAGACCCATAGGCCACTGAATACTCTCTCAATGTTTTCCAGAAGTACCACATTCTATAATACATTATTTGAAGAACTTCCGGTGATTTGAACTCGTTATCATTACCTTCCAATACGGTTACATAGAATCCCATCGTTCACATAATATAACACAAGTCTTGATCTCTTACAACGAAACCACCGTCATTAGCCACATGCACAATCTTAAGACACCTGACTGTTGCACGCAAAATCTTGAACACCGTAAAACAAATTCTCGGGCGTCATTCACCCTTATTCAGTTGTAATTCAAATGTCTTATTGAACAGATCCACTCGTGCCTTGCTAGAACTTTGACACCGCAGAACATGATTACATACAGATACAATTAGCTATCTTTCTTTCTATACAACGAACATTCTTTACCAATATTAGTTCAAAACATCCTAGTATTTCTTCACATCTACGAAGCACCATAACCTTTATCAAAATTTCCCAACATACCTAGAGACAGGACCAACATAGCACACAATAGTGCAATCAATTAATCAATAACAACCTCCCCAACTTGGCTCGGAGCCATACATCAAAGCACATTTAGCCACTCATAGCATTCTTACTTAAATGATGCCACAATGTTCTAGTTAGATTAAACTCAAGTCAGTTACAAGCCTCGGCGAAGATTTGAATCATCAAAAATCTTAACTCTTTTGCAATTCTTGTATTCATTCACACACAACGGCCAAGCCCATTCTTTAGGTGACAAAATCTTTTCTAAGTCCCAAATTTTCCAAAAATTTTGACAGAGTTTCCTTTGTAATTTGGCCCATCCACCTGCCAGAGAATCACCAAAACTATCCTAACAATACATTCGCAACTCGACAAGACATCACAATGCATATCAACAACATTAGTCTCTATACTATACGAATCATATTATCAAAATTGTCACATGAACATGCGCTGCGCCTGCTCGAATCATAACACATATCAAATACCTTTCAATTACATATGAGAATCAACCTACCTACTTTACCTCAATTTAGCATTTCAGTACAATACCTTCATCCAGGATACACGTAGCATAATCACTTAGTCTTCCTGAGTCTGAACTCATTCCACTAAACGTAAGGCACTTTACCTTCCAACTAAGAGATATGATAAATATTCACCACGCCCATAGCTCGAGGCTACAAAATAGATTACGATAAGAGTCGAACAACTAACAGCTCATCCATTATCAAGCCTCCCTAATACTCTACAGATCGGCACAAGGCCCCAAACATGTCTACTAACCCAAATACACAGATATTAGCCCAGTCTCAGTCATTATACATAGTAAACTGTCAATCGGGAAGGACCAAGTCCAAATCCCCAGTCACAATACCACCACGCTCATCACATGACGCGTGTTCTATCTCAGCATAGCACTGTATAGTGCAAATAGGGGTTTCAAACCCTCAGTACATTATCTATTTCCACCACTCACAAAATCAACACCTCGATGCTCAAATCCTAGACAAGGTCCAACCTCAAGTCCTCCCGAATGGCCTAACATGAACTCACAGAGATTATATCTCGCCCCTCGATCGGGGAATCGCAAGCCACAAGGCAATTATATTACTGAGCGCTCGATGCCTACACAGACATGTGGAAGGAATTTCAAAAAGTATATCTCAAGCTGAATCAAGTACGCACGATAAGAATTCCAAGAAGTGTGAAGTGTTTCCTAAAGGTTTGCAGCCTCCCGAGGATAAGTACAGGCATCCCCATACCGATCCACAAGACTCTACCAACCGGCTTAAGACTCATGAGGCCTAGTAACCTAAGCTATGTTACCAACTTGTCAAGACCCCAAACCTGGTCGTGATGGCGCCCAACACACTGCTAGGCCAGCCCGACCAAATAATGACATTCACAGAGCTATGAGCTCACTTTATCCAATTTTGGTATAACAGAAATAAGTCAATAGTGATAAAAATACCAACACGGGGATCAAGTCCCAAATAGAAACAACTCCCCAAAGACCGGGGGGTCAATAGTCAATAGCCTCTAAAGATAACATATGTGCAATAGTGTTTACAATGATACTCAGTGCGGAAAGAAATAGCAATACAAAATGAAAAGACAGCTGGAAGGGGAGTCAGGTCCTACGGACGTTGGAGCTACCTTGACTATCCCGCAAAATGCCTCTAAATAGCTACCGAATCAGGTCTGCTGAGACGTACCTGGATCTCCACACAAGGTGCAGGGAGTAAAGTGAGTACTTACAGACTTAGTGGTAATGGAGGTAAGACATCGTAGACAAGAACACAATATAGCACTATGTAAAGCTGTAATCAAATACCCTGTAACAGTCTCAATATCAATAGTAACTGTACCAACAATGCCAGCAAAATAATATAATAGCTAACAGATGTAGCTAAATGCAATGCAATGCATGAAATGACCGCTACGGCACGTAGCTAGATCCAATTTGGGTACCCGTGCTCACTGTGGGGGTTCAGACTCCGGAGGGGCTCCTACAGCCCAAGCACAATATCATGAATACGCTGCGGCGCGTTGCCCGATCCACTACCAGTCAACTAATATGCAAATGCAGCCTCGCAGACTCAGAAGTAGTTTTGAAAAATCTTTTACCATTTTTCAGTTGAAAACAGTATGTCAAAGTTCGAGAGATTGAAAATCATAATAAAAGTAATAGCTCCGGACTAGTAGTAAAACTAGCATGTCAATATCACAGAAACAATGATAACGATCCTCGTAAGATCCCAATAACTGGCTCACGACCCATAATGTACACAACCATCCGAGAAGGAGGTTCACCGGCTAAAGAATAGCCAATATCACAACATAATATGCAACCATCCGAGAAGGAGGTTCACTGGCTCAAGAATAACCAATATCACAATATAATATCAACATGTCGGACTAAGCCATAGTCCCCAAATCACAATCGACCCCGCACTTACAGGAGAGTACGTATCCCGCCGATATACAACGTCACATAGTGGCATACCGGGGTTTCGAACCCGCTGGTCATCACCCACACCCATTACTCACCTCGACTCGGCTCGATGACTAGTCCGCGATGCCCTTGCCACGAGGGTCGGCCTCCACAGGTGTAGAATCTGATCAAATTCAATAAAAATACATCAAAATGGGCCAATGGAACGTTATCAAAACAATTCAAATTACACCAAATACTACCAAGTTGCCAAAACCCGAGTTTCGGTACGCTTCACGAAAAATTACGAAAGACACATATTCGGAATCCTTATCTCAACACGATTCCATGCATATAAAATTTATCAAAATTGGACTGCATTTTCCCATTCAAATCATTGATTTTCCATAACCGAGGCCTAGGGTGAAAACCTCCATTAATACCCCCTAATTCTTCCAATTTCAGTCAAAAACACCATAATTTAGCAAGGAAATGACATAATTTAGGTCCATGAATGATTACCTAAAGAATCCCTTTAATTTCTCTAAAAATCGCCCCTTAATCGCCTCTTAGAAGATGCCTTAGCGTGTTAAGAGTGTTCTGAAACTTTTAACCTTCTGATTTTAATAACTGACGTGATTTCTACTCCTGCGGACATAGACTCGCACCTGCGAGTCTGCACCTGCGACCAAATGGTTGTTTCTGCGGTCCAACACTTAACCGGCCAATTCCGCACCTGCGGTCCAGGTCTCGCACCTGCGAGACCGCTTATGCGGAACCCTTTAGCACCTGCGATCCTTCACCCAGACGCCTGCCTCTGCTTCTGCGGCCACTGGTTCGCAGAAGCGAGCCCGCTCCTGCGCCGGTAAATCCACTTCTGCGGAACTGCCTGGCTAAGCCCAATTTCACATTTGCGATAAAAATCCCGCTCCTACAGTTCCGCTTCTGCGGTTCCCATTCTGCAGAAGTGAAAATACTGCTGCATTTTATGACAGCAGCTCTTATAACTCAAAATCCTTCCGTTTAACCTCCCGAACTCATCCCGAGGCCCTCCAGACCTCAACCAAAAATGCCATTCTACTTTAAATCACTATACGAACTTGTTCCAATCATAAAAACATGTCCTTAAACACAGAAATCATCAAATTATAGCGGATTAAAGCCTAGGATTCAAAGCAAGCTTCCGAAACTAACATTCAATCAAAAACCTGACCGAACGACGTCTGAATGCCCTGAAAATTTGCAGACATATCCAAAATCACATAACGAAGCTACAGAAATTGTTAGAATTCCATTCCGACTCCCGGATCAAAATCTCACGTACCGTTGAAATTTCGCCAAAATTCAACCTTAGCCAATTCAAGGCTATTTCTACACCGAACCTCAAAATTCAATTCCGATCGCTCCCCTAAGTCACAAATCACCTCCCGGAACTAACAAAATCATCAGAATCGTATTCTGAGCCCTCTAACTAAATAGTCAACTCCGAGTTGACTTTTCATAATCAAGCTTCATTTCAAAAGGCTATATGCCTCATTTTCAACCAGAATCACTCCTTACTCACCCGGTAGACTCAAACATCGATATAGAAACATGAAACATATAAAAGAGGGGGTAACAGGGTGATAACTCTCGTGATAATGGGCCGGGTCATCACACTGGTGGCCGGGGACTGCCATGAACACATACCAGTCTCCATGAAGAACGGCGGAGGAGACAGAGAAGGAGATGGGAGAAGGGCGGTTAGGGTTTGGTGAGTTTGGTAATCTGGTCTCTGAATGAGAGACAGAGCTTATATACTCCCTTAGGGTTGGGCGATCCTGGCCCTTGGATCACTTTTGATCAACAACCAGGATTGGTTTTTATTAAATGCCGTCGTTTGGATTTTAATGAAGATCACCTCCCTCTGTTCGATCATCTAATTTGGACCGCCAGGATCTAATCTATTTAAACGGTGCTATTTGATTTATTTAACCAGATTCAATATTATCTGTTTGATCAATTATATGGACGGCCATGATTTAGTCTTTCAAAACGCTATCATTTTCTTTTATCAAATTGGTCCGAAAAATTTCTCTTTTGGACTGATACATTTTGGGCTTGAAACTTTGGCCCAGTCTGAATTCCTTGTGTATTTTCTTATTTATTTAATTATTTTTTGTAATTTCCTTGTTGTATTTTATTTTTCTCTTTTGTATTCTTTTCAATTATTGCTTCTCTTTTATTTTCCTTTTTTTTAAATTTTTATGGTATCTTTTATGACATTTTTGCTATTTTTCTTTAATTTTCCGGTATATTTGTATTTTTGTTAATTTTCTTTTATTCCTTTATTTTTTGTGACATTTTCTAATTAACCCTTTTTAATTTCTAATTTCAAATTGTTTCAATCAAAATCACATATTTTATTCAATTACGCACATAATTGCATATCAAAAATCTTATTTATTTAATATTGGAATTTATTTGCTTAGGGCAAAATTCACGTGCTCACAGGCCCAGAACAGACAGATAAAATATAGACTAGAATTGAAATTTCATAACAATTAAACAGACATTCATTAGGTAACAGAATAGATCAACAAAAGTCATTTTTCATTTCATAAAGTATTGGAATACATGTTTATCAATATTAATTGTGGACTATAATCACTAATTAAACATTAACAGGAATTAAGTAATAACACTTCTATTTCAACTACTTAAACAGTGATGACAATACTAACAGAATAGGTTTGAACTATTATTAATTACAGGATTCTAACCTATATTATTGTAAATTATTTTTTAAATGAATTTGAATGACAAAACAGTTTTAACTCATCTATTCATTTCCTTTTATAGACTAATTATCAAGTTCTGATTAGCGAGGTTAATTGATTACCATTTTATGTGTTATACCAGTTCCACTAGGAGAATTAGATTCATATGTTAACCTATTTCAACCTAAGATTAAATGATAGCTGTATCTACGTATTTACTACTACTACACTATCTACTTGTTTTGTTTTGACTCCGTACAAGTATTAATTATTACAATCATCCTAATGAATTACAGGAATTCTAAGACATGGTAATTATAAAGCTAAAAGAAACCAACAACAGAATCGTCCAAACATCTCATGAGATTCTCATTTCTTCAATAAATTTGTAATTACATCTCCAGGAAAAGAGAGTGTACCTGATTCACCAAAATAATCTTATGAGTCTAGGTTTGGGACGAAGAATAGTCAGCAGAGATAGCAGCAATAGAATAGCAGACAAAGCAGCAAGTAGAGCCCAGATAGAATTCCAAAGTTCAACAGTTCAGCAAATCAACAAGCAGGATCGAAGAGCTCAAATAGAATCCAGCAAAATTGAATAACAGTAGACTCTAATAGAACTCTAGCTTAATACCCAATGCCAAAATTAGTATCTAAACTTAGAACCCTTTTTGTAGAATGTAGAATGCAGAATTATTAACCCTTTTCTTAATTTCAAAATCTAGACCCTTTTTCAGGCTAATTAACAATCTATTTATAGACTGGTTTTGAGTGAAATTTGAAGGGGGAAATTCAAATAACTTATTTCTAATCCCTTTCCCCTTTATTTTTCTATTTTTGACAATTTAATCCCCTGAATTGGGTGTCGAAATGCCTTCCAACCCTTGCTGGAAGGTTCTAGGTAGTTCTTTTATGTTCTATTGGGGGTGTTTTACTAAGCTGCCCTCACTTGCTAAGTTTAATTGCAATACTGCCTTTTTATTATGCCTATTCTATCCTTTATTTTGTGATTAATTACAAAAATACTATGTAGTAAAGTTTTTTCTATCCCTATTGGCTCTATTAAATCATCAATAATGCCATTTATTGTTCCTATTATACCCCTATTATGTTCTTTATTTACCCGACCTTCTAAGGTTTGGGCAGACTAGGTTTAATACATATTAAATTAATGGCCACTGTCTTATAACTATTTAAGACTTAGCTTGATTCAGACCCAAATCCCTTTCCATTTTAACCTCTTTTAACAGACTCGAGCTTATTTAAAAATGTAGCCCCTTATTAATACTAAGTAACTAACCAGAAATAGGTTGCAAAACCCACCACTTAACAATATAACCAATTCATTTCAGGAATAACCATTTCAACAAGCAGATTAAATCATTTCAAGAATAGCCATATCTACTTTAGCTTCCAGAAACTAACCCTAGATCTTTACAGCTATAAACAAATCATAAAAGCATCAGGATTCAGAATAGTCTAACAAAAGAATCAGATCACAAATATAGCCAATTCATGTTGTGTTGCACACATAGCCTTAATCGTAAATCAAATTCCAATCAACTAGAACTCATAGAGAAGTTTTGATAATGGTTGAATCCCAATTAATCAAAGTATAATTTCAGATAAGGCATGATGAACATAATACATAAAGAAGCATATTTAACCATGATTCATGTGTAAAAATTATTAAAACCCTAAAAATGCTATAACAGACTAGGCATGTATAAAGAAATAGAATAGATCTTAAGCATGCAACGAACACAGGCTAACAAGAACATCAAAAACATTTACAGAAGGCACATAGGCACATAAGAAGAAGGGTAGGAAGAATTTAGCTTTCAGGATCTCTTTTCCTTTCTTTTTTCTTTCTTTCTTTCCTTCTTCTTTCTTTTTCTTTCGTTATTTTCCAGACTTCAGAAGTTCTTGAAGACTTGAAGTCTTCTGACTATCAAATCTTTCCGATAGGGCTTATTTTGAAGTTTTGGTGGGTAAGGGGTGGTCTGGGTGTTTTTTGAGAGGTTTTGGAGGTGGGATTTGTTTTGGGTGCTCGCCGGAGTAGGGTTCCGGTGAGCGTTTTTGCTTTATTCGAACGGTTCTGGCCTGATTTGAGACCAGCCACCTAGATGAGGTGAAAGGCCTCTTTGAGGTGGTCTTATGGTGTAAAACTGGGAGATTGGTTCATAAGTTAGAGGTCGCCGGCTAGGGTTCCGACGACTGGACTTTCAAAAAAGAAGGGGTTTTGGTTTTCCAAAGGTTTTATGGTGGTTGTGGTGTGTGGGGTTAAGGGTGAAAGGTTTTATGGTGGTTTGAGCCGGAGACGGCAAGGGTTTCAGGCTAATCTGGCTAGTCTCCATGAGAGACGGAGGGTTAAAGACGATGAAGAAGGCCGTTTGGGTTTCTGGTCTGTATTGTATGTATGTGTGTGTATTGATCTGAACAGGAATACCCTCTTAGTCTCGTGTGATCATGGCCTTTGGATCAACTGAGATTAATGGCTAGGATTTATCCCCTTAAAACGACATCGTTCCATTTAGTAAAAGGTGACCTCGCATCCTTTAGATGTTCAAACATGGACGGCCAGGATTAATTCATAATGCTACGTCGTTTAGTTCTTTATGAGACTTAAAACCATCCGTCTGATTATTCCATTGGACGGTCAAGATTAACTTTCTATATGGCGTCGTTTAGTTTTCTATTAGGCCGCCTTATGTGATCCGTTGGATTGATTTCATCAACTGTTAAGATTAATTGACCCTTACACGTCGTCGTTTAGTTATAGGCTCAGACTAGCCAGCTGATCTCTTGGGCTGTTACACGTTTGGGCCTATATCTTTTGTACTTCAGCCCAATTTATTGTATTTTTGTATTTTTCTTGTATTTTAATTATTTTCTTGGTATTTTTCTTGTATTTTAATTATTTTCTTGGTATTTTTCTTTTGTATTTCATATTCTCTTTTGATATTTATTTTCAATTGTTATATTTCTTTTATTTCCTCATTTTTCCCTAATTCTTCTGGTATTTTATGATATTTTTTCCATTTTCTTTTGTTTTTCCATTTTTTTTTGTATTTTTGTTGATCTAATTTTCATATTTTTTGTGACATTTTCTGATTGATTCTTTTTGTAGTTTTAATTTCAAACTTATTTTAATAACAAACCACAAATATTTCAATTAAAACAAATAACTACACACTAAAAACTATTTTTTTTATATTTTTTATATTTATATTGGAATTTATTTGCTTAGGGAAAAAATCATGTGTTCACAATGTGCTTCTCCCCATATCTATTATATATGTGTTTTGATTGTCACCTTAGAATTTTGTCGTCTGAAACCATAAAACTTCACGTCCCTTCCCTTTAAGATTAGTAGTCCCAAATACATCCAGGACTGATAGGATGGGGTGGGCAATAACATGCAATAAGTAAAATGAGACCATTCCGTATTTAATACCTTAATAGGGTGGGCGAGGGTAGATATGGATATGATGACCACGCGATAACACCACGTGTATAAACGGTTATCGGGTATTGTGTGGGGTGATCCATATTATGTATAAACTTAGGACCCATTCCCTTATTTGTTCATTTTAACTACTTTTTCGTAAACTTCAGTTTTTCTCAAACTGCTTCTTCTCTCAAATTTCAGCTTATGTGACTTATTAATCTCTTGCAACCATTATGTGAAACCCCCATTGATTTGTAATTCTTGCTTGCCTACTTGTTATTTGCATTTAAAGTCACAATATAGCATGGCCGGGAACCATACTAGCGGATCTAGAGGGGTTCCTAACACCTTCCCCTCGAGATAATTTCTAGCCCTTACCCGAACTCTGGTTTTCCAACTCAAAAACTCTTAATGTCCTAACGAACTTAATCATTAGGTGGCGACTCTTCAATTCCAAAAACCCAAATCCCAAAAGACAATAGAGTTGTCCTCCCAAATGTCATAAACCTAATTTCGCGAGAAAAAGGGGGCGTCGACACCCCACCGATATCCCTCCCCACCGCCCAGCCACAGGCAAATTCCAACAACACCGTGCGTGAAGACCGTAATGCCAAAGACAATGTTGCTTAAAACATACTTGTTGTTGAATTTTAGAAAACTAAGTCATTTTCACTGTAAATAGAGTAGTTTTCTTTCAAACACTTCCATTATGTTTCTCTAGCAAATTATAGTCTAGTCTTGTAGCTTTGGATTATTTTCTTAAGCATTATCAGGGGGCTCAAGCAATCAAAGCAAGCAAGCAATTCTGTGTACTAGTGTCTCTCCCCCTCGGTATCGCGTTGCTTTTCGGCAATAGCTTTCATTAATGCAATCAAGCTTTCATTATATCTCAATTCTCATTTTTGTTCTCTCAATCTCTCTTGACATTGGTTTTCCCGTACGGCACTGACGATCTAGTATAGCGTACGAAGGGGACCTCAGTTGGCGGACAACAACTGCACTGACATCAGTTGCTTAGCCTTACATTGCACTTACAAAGAATCTTAGGAAGGCACCGCGTAATAATACATGTAATATTTCTTCTTTTTTATAGAACAATATCATTTTTTGGTAATTAGCACAATAGCATATTAGGCCATGTGAATTAGTATATTTGTTTCGTGATAATGTGAACGCACGGTTGAAATATATTTTCTAACATCGCCAACTATATAAAGTGTTTGTTACTCGATTTGGTACCTGATTTAATATTTCAGTTCGGTATATTTTATATGCGATTTCTTAAATTGTTATACTAATATCAAATCAGACCCAATGGATTTCACTACTTCCATAGAACATGATGATATGCTCTACACAACAAATGCAATCAAAGTCAAGGAACCTATGCATGATCCAGTAGATATTGCAGGAGTGCCATACAAATTTCACTTTCAATAGAAGATAGACAACGTATCTATGAGAAATAGAAATACTCTATTATAACCAAGTTAGTAGGTAAACGTATGCTACATCATTACCTAAAGAGGAAGATCCAAGATCTATGGAAACCAACAAAAGACTTCTCGTTAATTAATCTTCGTGAGGACTATTACATTATCAAATTCACAAAGAAAGAAAACTGTGATGACCTAGCCCGTCGTCATGGGAATTACCACCCCGTTATCTTACATTTATGTGTTTTATGCTTTTATATCGGTGTTAGAGTCTATCGGGTGAGTTAGGAGTGAATTGGATTGAAAATGAGGCATATAGCTTTTTTGAAGGAAACATGAAATTAGAAAGTCAACCTGTAGCTGACTATTTAGTTAGAGTGTTTGGAATCAGATTCTGACGATTTGGTTAGTTCCGGGAGGTGATTTGTGACTTAGTGGAGCAATCGGAATTGAATTTGGAGGTCCGGTGTAGAAATGGGCTTGAATTGGCTAAGGTTGAATTTTGGCAAAATCCAATCGGTAGGTCAGATTTTGATCCGGGGGTCGTAATGGAATTCCGACAATTTATCTAGCTTTGTCATGTGATTTTGGATATGTTTGCAAATGTTCAGGTCATTCGGATGTTGTTTGGTCGGGTTTTTGATCGAATGTGTAATTCAGAAAGTTTTAAGGAATTTAGGCTTGAATTCGATGTGAATTGTGGATTTTGTTATTGTTAGACGTGTTTTGAGGGTTGGATCAGGTTCGACTAAGGTATTATGATGTGTTGGTGTGATTGGATGAGGACCCGGGGACCTCGGGATGTTTTCGGGTGGTTAAACGAAAGAAAACCTAGGAAATTGCAGGTTGAACAATTCTGGTTCTATTGTTTTCGCCCCTGCGGAAATAAGGGCGCAGAGGCGAGTTCGCAGGAGTGGACTGAGGAGCGCAGAAGCGCTTGGTCGCGCATAGATGGAACTTTTTCCGCTGAGGCGGTGTCACTGGTTCGAACGGTGTATACCGCATAGCGGTCTAGAGGTGAATTAGGGAGATCCGCAGAAGCGGATGTTTGGTCGCCTAAGTGAGTCCGCAGAAAAGGACTCTGGTGCGCAGAAGCGAGGGATTTCCGTAGGAGCGGTTATGTGCACGTGGAAGCGGTCCTAGGCTCGCAGAAGTGGAAGTGGACGGCTAGGCCTGGGATCGCAGAAGCGACCAGTTGGTCGCGAATACGGGCTTGCAGGAGCGGTATTTTCTCCGCAGAAGGATTTATAATATCAGAAGTTGGAAATTTCAGAACATTCTAAAACATTTAGGGCTCGGACTTAAGAGGAGATTTGGGTGATTTTGAAGGGAAATTCAAGAAGATTTTTTAGGTAATCAACTATGGACTCAAATTATGGTTTTGTATTAATAATTATGCAATTTACTCATGAAATTGGTGGAATTAGGGGTGTATTGTGGAGGTTTTTCACCCTAGGCTTGGATTATAGAAAATCAAGGATTTGAATGGGCAAATGGAGTCCGAATTTGGTAAATTTTATATCCCTAGAATCGTGTTGAGGCAAGGGTTACGAATATGTAACTTTCGTAATTTTTTGAGAAGTGTACCGAAAGTCGGGTTTTGGCAACTTTGCAGTTTTTGGTGTAAATTGGGTTGTTTTGACTGGGTATCATCCCATTGGCCTAATTTGATGTGTTTTTTACTATATTTGATCAGATTCTATGCATGCAAAGCTTGATTCTCGTGACAAGGGCATCGCAGACTAGTCGTCGAGCCATATTGAGGTGAGTAACGAATGTGGGTGATTACCAGCAGGTTCAAAACCCCAGTATACCACTTTGTGACGCTGTATAGCAGCGAGACACGTACTCTCTTGTGAGTGCGGGGTCGATTGTGATTTGGGGACTATGGCTTATTTCGACTTGTTGATACTGTATTATGATATTAGCAATTCTTGAGCCGTTGAACCTCCTTCTCGGATGGTTGCTTATTATATTGTGATATTGGCTACTCTTGTGCCGTTGAACCTCCTTCTTAGATGGTTGAGTACATTTATGGGCTGTGAGCCAGTTATTGGGATCCTGCGAGGATCATTATCATTGTTTTGTGATATTCACATCTAGTTTTACTACCAGTCTGTAGCTATTATTGTTATCATGATTTTTCCAATCTCTGGAGCTTTGACATACTGTTTTCAACTGAAAAATGATAAAAGAGTTTTCAAAACTACTTTTGAGCCTGCGAGACTGCATTTGCATATTAGCTGACTGGTAGTGGATCGGGTTGCACGCCGCAGCGTATATTATTAATATTGTGCTTGGGCTGTAGGAGCCCCTCCGGAGTCTGAACCCCACAGTGAGCACGGGTACCCAAATTGGATCGGGTTACGCGCCGTAATGATCATTTCATGCATTACATTGCATTTAGCTACATCTGCTAGCTGTTATACTGTGTTGTTAATACTTGTTGGTACATTACCGTTTATATGGAAACTGTTACAGGGTATTGATTACAGCTTTACGTAGTGCTATATTGTGATTTCTTATCTACGCTGTCTTACCCCTGTTCATTACCACTGAGTCTGGCAATACTCATTTTACTCCTTGCACCTTGTGTGCAGATCCAGGTACCTCTCAGCAGTCCTAATCCAGTAGCTGTTCAGAGGCATTTTCTGCGGGATAGTCGAGGTAGCTGCAGAGGCCGCAGGACCTTACATCCCTTCCTGTTGTCTTTTGAGTTCGTATTACTACTTCTATCTGCACTGAGTATTTTTTAAACATTATTGCACTTATGTTATCTTTAGAGGCTCTTGACTCTTGACCCCTCGGTCTATGGGGAGTTGTACTATTTTGGGCGTGATCCTTGTGTTGGTATTCTATCACCTTGGCTTATTTCTGTTATGACTAAATTAGATAAAGTGAGCTCTCAGCTCCGTGAATGTTGTTAATTGGTCGGGCTGGTCTAGCTATATGCTGGGCGCTATCACGACCAGGTTTGGGGTCGTGACAAGTTGGTATCAGAGCCTAGGTTTACTAGGCCTCATGAGTCTTGAGCCGGTTGGTAGAGTCTTGTGGATCGGTATGGGGACGCCTGTACTTAACCTCAGGAGGCTGCGAACCCTTAGGAAACATTTCACATTTCTTGAACTCTATCGTGCGATCTTGTGCTTAGGCTGCGCGCCATAGCGTATATTCATAATATTGTGCTTGGGCTGTAGGAGCCCCTCCGGAGTCTGAACACCCATAGTGAGCACGGGTACCCAAATTGGATCGGGCTACGCGCCGTAGCAATCATTTCATGCATTGCATTGCATTTAGATATATCTGCTAGCTGTTATACTGTGTTGTTAATACTTGTTGGTACATTACTGTTGATATGGAAACTGTTATAGGGTATTGATTACAGCTTTACATAGTGCTATATTGTGATTTCTTATCTACGCTGTCTTACCCCTGTTCATTACCACTGAGTCTAGCAGTACTCATTTTACTCCTTGCACCTTGTGTGCAGATCTAGGTACCTCTCAGCAGTCCTAATCCAGTAGCTGTTCAGAGGCATTTTCTGCGGGATAGTCGAGGTAGCTGTAGAGGCCGTAGGACCTTACATCCCTTCCTGTTGTCTTTTGAGTTCGTATTACTACTTCTTTCTGCACTGAGTATCTTGTAAACATTATTTCACTTATGTTATCTTTAGAGGCTCTTGACTCTTGACCCTTCGGTCTATGGGGAGTTGTACTATTTTGGGCGTGATCCTTGTGTTGGTATTCTATCAACTTGGCTTATTTCTGTTATGAGTAAATTGGATAAAGTGAGGTCTCAACTCCGTGAATGTTGTTAATTGGTCGGGCTGGTCTAGCAATGTGCTGGGCGCCATCATGACCAAGTTTGGGGTCGTGACAAGTTGGTATCAGAGCCTAGGTTTACTAGGCCTCATGAGTCTTGAGACGATTGGTAGAGTCATGTGGATCGGTATGGGGACGCCTGTACTTATCCTCGGGAGGCTGCGAACCCTTAGGAAACACTTCACATTTCTTGAACTCTATCGTGCGATCTTATTGTTCTGAGAACTAAACTTCCATATTCTATTCTCTTGTAGATGGCGAGAACTCGAGCATCAGGACGAGGTGGACGGCCTCTATTGCCACCTGCTAGAGGCCGTGGGCGCAGTCGCAGTCGCGGTAGAGGTCGGGCAGCTGAGGTAGTGCCAGCTAACCCGCCCGTTGTACCTATTCAGGAGCAGCCCCCAGTGGTTGATGCTCCAGCAGCCCTAGTTCAGGCCCAGACTGTATCTATTGCTATTCCTGGTCTTCAGGAGACTCTGGCCCAGATATTATCGGTGTGTTTCGGATTGGCTCAGGTAGTATCAGCTACCGCTACTGCAGCGACATCCCAGACAGGGGGTGGTCAGCAGACCCCTGCAGCTCGCACACCTGAGCAGGTGGTTCAGGGACTTTAGACGCCAGAGGCGGTCCCTGCTTAGGTGGTTGCACCAGTTATTCCTCCAGTTGCACAATCTCCAGAGCATATGGTTCAAGCTATGCCCGACAACCAGCAGCGTCGTCTAGAGAGATTTGGTAGACTCCAGCCACCTCATTTCAGTGGCGTTGGGGGCGAGGATGCCCAGGGTTTCTTAGATAAGTGCCAGAGGATGCTACGTACAACTGGTATTCTTGAGTCCAGCGGAGCTTCATTCACTACTTTTCAGTTTACTAGTCCCGCATTTGATTGGTAGGAGGAGTTTGAGAGGCGTAGGCCTGCGGGAGCAGCCCCTATCACCTGGTAGCAGTTTTCTACTCTCTTCCTAGAGAAGTATGTACCTCAGTCCCGTCGTAAGGAGCTTCGTCGCTAGTTTGAGTGGTTGGTTCAGGGCGACATGTTAATGACCAGTATGAGCTGAGATTTACACGGTTGGCTAGGCATGCCACATGGATGATCCCTACTGATAGGGAGAGGATTAGGAGGTTCATTGATGGCCTCAACTACTCCATTCGTATTCTTATGTCCAGAGAGAGTTCTATCATCATCTTTTGAGCAGGTTGTGGATATGGCATGCTCTATTGAGGCGGATCGTCACCGAGAGAGGGAGGAGCGGGAGGCCAAGAGGCCTCGTGGTTCTGGTAGCATCAGTGGTGCTCCATCTAGAGGGCATTTTTAGCAGGGTAGAGGTCACTCATCTAGACATTCTTATTCAGGACGCCCTGAGCAGAGCGGAGCTTCTTCTGGTCGTGGTCGACAGGGATTCTAGCAGGGCCAGTCTTACCTTAGTGCCATCCCAGCCCAAAGTGCAGGACCTACTACTTCTTCAGCCCAGGGTTCTTCTGTGGCGAAGGGTTCCATTCAGTCCCCTTCTCTAGCACCAGGTAGCTGTTACGAGTATAGCGAGGTTGGCCACATGAGGAGGCAGTGCCCTTGACTTCTCAGGGATCGGCCCTCCTCTTCAGAACCATCTCAGGCTAGTAGAGGTGGAGGTCAGTCTTCTCGTGGTCGCCCTAGAGGCGATGAGAGATCAGTGGAGGCGAGGGTCGATTCTATGCACATCTTGACAGACGTGATACAGTTGCCTCCGATGCAGTGATTACATGTATCATTTCTGTCTGTCACAGAGATGCCTCTATTCTATTTTATCCAGGATCCATATATTTCTACGTGTCTTCCTATTTTGCACATCATCTGGGTGCGACTCGTGGTAGTCTTGATTTACCTGTTCATGTATCCACCCCCGTGGGTGATACGATTGTTGTGGATCACGTCTATAGATCCAGTGTTATTTTTATTGGGGGTCTGGAGACCCAGACAGATCTGTTATTATTAAGGATGGTGGACTTTGATGTGATACTGGGTATGGACTGGTTGTCTTTGTACCATGTTATATTGGACTGTCATACTAAGACAATTACATTGGGTATTCCTGGTATTTCTCAAATTGAGTGGCGGGGTTTGATTGATTTCGTCCCTAGCCGTGTTATTTCATTTTTAAAGGCTTAGAAAATGGTTGAAAATGGGTGTTTTTCATACTTAACATTTGTGAGAGAAGTGGGAGCTGAGTCTTCTAGCATTGATTATGTACCTGTTGTGAGGGACTTTCCAGATGTATTCCCCTCAAACCTGCCGGGCATGCCCCCGGACAGGGATATAAATTTTGGCATTGAATTGGTGTCGGGCACCCAGCCTATTTCCATTCCTCCTTATTGGATGGCACCAGCTGAGTTGAAGAAATTGAAAGAACAACTTCAGGAGCTTTTGGATAAGGGTTTCATTTGTCCTAGTGTGTCCCCGTGGGGTGCACCAGTGTTATTTGTTAAGAAGAAAGATGGTTCCATGCGGATGTGTATTGATTATAGACAATCAAACATTGTAACAGTGAAGAACAAGTACCCTATACCGCGCATTGATGATTTGTTTGATCAGTTATAGGGTGAGAGAGTGTTTTCTAAGTTGATCTTCGTTCAGGATATCATCAGCTGAAGATCAGGGACTCTGATATTATGAAGACTGCATTCAGGACCAGATATGGCCACTGTGAGTTCCTTGTGATGTCCTTTGGGCAGACCAACGCCCCAGCAGCATTCATGCATCTGATGAACAGTGTGTTTAGGCCCTATTTGGATTCATTTGTGATTGTGTTCATTGATGACATTCTAGTCCACTCCCGTAGTCAGGAGGAGCATGCTCAGCATTTGAGTATTGTGTTGCTGAGATTGAGGGAGGAGAAGCTGTATGCTAAATTCTCCGAGTGCGAGTTTTGGCTCGAGTCGGTAGCATTTTTGGTTCATATGGTGTCTCGTGATGGTATTCAGGTTGACCAGAAGAAGATAGAGGCGGTGCAGAATTGGCCTAGACCGTCCTCAGCTACTGAGATCAGGAGCTTTCTTAGTTAGCGGGATATTATCGCCGGTTTGTTCAGCTGTTTTCATCCATTGCTTCTTCTTTGACTAAGTTGACTCAGAAGGGTGCACCATGCGTGTGGTCGGATGAGTGCGAGTAGAGCCTTCAGAAGCTCAAGACAACTTTGACCACAACTCCAGTGTTAATGTTGCCATCAGCCTCAGGTTTATATACTGTTTAAAGAGTGGGGATAGGCTGTGTAATGATGCAGAAAGGTAAGGTGATTTCTTATGCTTCTCGGCAGTTGAAGCCACATGAGAAGAACTACCCTATTTCTAATTTGGACCTAGGTGCCATAGTTTATGCCTTGAAGATTTGGAGGCACTATTTGTACGGCGTGTCCTATGAGGTGTATATCGATCATCGTAGTCTCCAGCACTTGTTCAAACAGAAAGATCTTAATTTGAGATAGCGGAGATGGCTTGAGTTTCTTAAGGATTATGACATTACTATTCTATATCATCCGGGGAAGGCCAATGTGGTGGCCGATGCTTTGAGCCGTAAGGCGGTCAGTATGGGGAGCTTGGCATATATTCCAGCTGATGAAAGATCATTTGCATATGATGTTCAGGTGCTAGCCAATCGTCTAGTGAGGTTAGACATTTCAGAGCCCAGCAGGGTGTTGGCTTGTGTTGTATCTCGGTCTTCTCTATATGATCGTATTCGTGAGTGCCAGTATGATGATCCACAATTGGCTGTCCTTAGGGACAGAGTTCAGCATGATGATGCTAGAGATGTCACCATTGATAGTGACGTCGTATTGAGGATGTAGGGCCGGATATGTGTGCCTAATGTTGATGGCCTTCGTGAGTTGATTCTGGAGAAGGCCCATAGCTCACGGTATTCTATCCATCCAGGAGCCGCGAAGATGTACCAAGACTTGAAACAACACTATTGGTGGAGAAAGATGAAGATGGACATTGTCGGACATGTAGCACGGTGCCTCAACTTTCAGCATGTTAAGTACGAGCATCAGAGGCCCGGTGGTGTATTTCCAGCGCATTGATATTCCTGAGTGGAAGTGGGAAAGGATCACTATGGACTTTGTTACTGGACTCCCTCGGACGGCGAGGAAGTTTGATTCTATTTTGGTGATTGTGGATAGGTTGACCAAGTCAGCTCATTTCATTCCTGTGTGTACTACGTACTCCTCGGAGCGATTAGCTGAGATATTCATTTGGGAGATCGTTAGATTGCATGGAGTCCCAGTTTCTATTATACCAGACAGAGGTACACAATTTACTTCACAGTTCCGGAGGACATTTCCGCGGGAGTTGGGCTCCCAGGTTGAGTTGAGTACTACATTCCATCCTCAGATGGACGGGCAGTCCGAGCGTACTATTCAGATCTTGGAGATATGTTGAGAGCTTGTGTTATTGACTTTGGTGGTTCGTGGGCTGATTACTTGCCTCTCGCAGAGTTTGCCTACAACAACAACTACCAATCCAGTATTCAGATGGCGCCGTATGAGGATTTATATGGGAGACGGTGTAGATCTCCAGTTAGTTGGTTTGAGCCCGGTGAGGCAAGTTTATTAGGGACAGAGTTAGTCCAGGATGCTTTAGATAGGGTTAAAGTTATTCAGGAGAGACTTCGCACAGCTCAGTCGCACCAGAAGAGTTATACGGACCGGAAGGTTCGAGATATGTCTTATTCTGTGGGTGAGAAAGTGTTACTGAAGGTTTCGCCGATGAAAGGCGTCATGAGGTTTGGGAAGAAAGGGAAGCTGAGTCCGAGATTTATTGGCCCTTTTGAGATCCTCATGAGGATTGGAGAGGTGGCGTATACGCTTGCTTTGCCACCCAGTCTATCGGGAGTTCATCCAGTGTTTCACGTGTCCATGCTCCGGAAGTATGTTGGCGACCCATCACATGTAATGGACTTTAGCACTATTCAGCTTGATGATGACTTGACCTATGATGTGGAGCCTATCGCTATATTGGGTCGTCAGTGAGAAGATTGAGGTCTAAGGATATTGCATCAGTTAAGGTTCAGTGGAGATGTCGACCCGTGGAGGAGGCCACTTGGGAGATCGAGCGGGAGATGCGGAGCAGATATCCTCACTAGTTTGAGTCTTCAGGTATGTTTCTTGACCCGCTCGAGGACGAGTGTTTGCTTAAGTGGGGGGAATGTGATGACCCGGCCCGTCGTCACGGGAATTACCACCCCATTATTTTACATTTATGTGTTTTGTGCTTTTATATCAGTGTTAGAGTCTATCGGGTGAGTTAGGAGTGATTTGGATTGAAAATGAGGCACATAGCCTTTTTGAAGGAAGCTTGAAATTGGAAAGTCAAACTGGAGTTGACTATTTAGTTAGAGTGCTCGAAATCGAATTCTGACGACTTGGTTAGTTCCGGGAGGTGATTTGTGACTTAGGGGAGCAATCGGAATTAAATTTGGAGGTCCGGTGTAGAAATATGCTTGAATTCGCTAAGGTTGAATTTGGGAAAAATCCGATCGGTAGGTGAGATTTTGATCCGGGGGTCGGAATGGAATTTTGAAAATTTCAATAGCTTCGTCATGTGATTTTGGATATGTCTGCAAATTTTCAGGTCATTCGGACGTCGTTTGGTCGGGTTTTTTATCGAATGTGTAATTCGGAAAGTTTTAAGGAATTTAGGCTTGAATTCGATGTGAATTGTGGGTTTTGTTGTTGTTAGACATGTTTTGAGGGTTGGAGGAAGTTTGAATAAGGTATTAGGATGTGTTGGTGTGATTGGATGAGGACCCGGGGGCCTCGGGGTGTTTTCGGGTGGCTAAACGGAAGAAAATCTTGGAAATTACAAGTTGAACTATTCTGGTTGTGTTGTTTTCGCCCATGCGGAAATAAGGGCGCAGAGGCGAGTCCGCAAGAGCGGACTGAGGAGCGCAGAAGTGCTTGGTTGCGTAGAGGCGGAACTTTGTCCGCCGAGGCGGTGTCGCTGGTGCGAACGGTGTACCGCATAAGCGTTCTAGAGGCGAATTAGGGAGATCCGCAGAAGTGGATGTTTGGTCACCTAAGCGAGGCCGCAGAAGCGGACTTTGGTGCGCAGACGCGAGGGATTTCCGCAGGAGCGGTGATGTGCACGCGGAAGCGGACGTGCGGAAGTAGTCCTTGACTCGAAAAAGCGGAAGTGGCTGGCTGGGCCTGGGATCGCAGAAGCGACCAGTTGGTCGCGGATACGGGCTCTTAGGAGCGGGATTTTCTCCGCAGAAGTAGAAATCGCAGAAGGATTAATAATATCAGAAGTTAGAAATTTCATAACATTCTAAAACATATAGGGCTCGGACTTAAGAGGCGATTTGGGCGATTTTGAAGGGAAATTCAAGAAGATTCTTCACGTAATCAACTATGGACTCAAATTATGGTTTTGTATAAATAATTATGCAATTTACTCATGAAATTGGAGGAATTAGGGGTGTATTATGGAGGGTTTTCACCCTAGGCTTCGATTATAGAAAACCAAGGATTTGAATGGGCAAATAGAGTCCGAATATGGTAAATTTTATATGCCTAGACTCGTGTTGAGGCAAGGGTTACGAATATGTAACTTTCGTAATTTTTTGAGAAGTGTACCGAAAGTCGGGTTTTGGCAACTTTGCAGTTTTTGGTGTAAATTGGGTTGTTTTGACTGGGTATCATCCCATTCGCCTAATTTGATGTGTTTTTACTATATTTGATCAGATTCTATGCGTGCAGAGCTTAATTCTCGTGGCAAGGGCATCGCGGACTAGTCGTCGAGCCGTATTGAGGTGAATAATGAATGTGGGTGATTACCAGCAGGTTCGAAACCCCAGTATACCACTTTGTGACGCTGTATAGCAGCGAGACACGTACTCTCTTGTGAGTGCGGGGTCGATTGTGATTTGGGGACTATGGCTTATTTCGACTTGTTGATACTGTATTATGATATTAGCAATTCTTGAGCCGTTGAACCTCCTTCTCGGATGGTTGCTTATTATATTGTGATATTGGCTACTCTTGTGCCGTTGAACCTCCTTCTTAGATGGTTGAGTACATTTATGGGCTGTGAGCCAGTTATTGGGATCCTGCGAGGATCATTATCATTGTTCTGTGATATTCACATCTAGTTTTACTACCAGTCTGTAGCTATTATTGTTATCATGAGTTTTCCAATCTCTGGAGCTTTGACATACCGTTTTCAACTGAAAAATGATAAAAGAGTTTTCAAAACTACTTTTGATCCTACGAGGCTGCATTTGCATATTAGCTGACTGGTAGTGGGTCGGGATGTGCGCTGCAGCGTATATTCATGCTATTGTGCTTGGGCTGTAGGAGCCCTTCCAGAGTCTGAACCCCACAGTGAGCACGTGTACCCAAATTGGATCGGGCTACGCACCGTAGCGGTCATTTCATGCATTGCATTGCATTTAGCTACATCTGCTAGCTGTTATACTGTGTTGTTAATACTTGTTGGTACATTACCATTTATATGGCAACTGTTACAGGGTATTGATTACAACTTTACATAGTGCTATATTGTGATTTCTTATCTACGCTGTCTTACCCCTGTTCATTGCCACTGAATCTGGCAGTACTCATTTTACTACCTGCACCTTGTTTACAGATCCAGGTACCTCTCAGCAGTCCTAATCCAATAGTTGTTCAGAGGCATTTTCTGCGGGATAGTCGAGGTATCTACTGAGTCCGCAGGACCTTAAATCCCTTCATGTTGTCTTGTGATTTCGTATTACTACTTCTTTCTACACCGAGTATCTTGTAAACATTATTGCACTTATGTTATCTTTAGAGGCTCTTGACTCTTGACCGCTCGGTCTATGGGGAGTTGTACTATTTTGGGCTTGATCCCTGTGTTGGTATTCTATCACCTTGGCTTATTTCTGTTATGCTTAAATTGGATAAAGTGAGCTCTCAGCTCCGTGAATGTTGTTAATTGGTCGGGCTGGTCTAGCAATGTGTTGTACGCCATCACGACCGGGTTTGGGGTCGTGACAAGTTTGTATCAGAGCCTAGGTTTACTAGGCCTCACGAGTCTTGAGCCGGTTGGTAGAGTCTTGTGGATCGGTACGGGGGCGCCTGTACTTATCCTTGGGAGGCTGCGAACCGTTAGGAAACACTTCACATTTCTTGAACTCTATCGTGCGATCTTGTTGTTCTGAGAACTAAACTTCTATATTCTATTCTCTCGCAGATGGCGAGAACTCGAGCATCAGGACGAGGTGGACGACCTCTATTGCCAACTGCTAGAGGCCGTGAGCGCGGCCGTAGTAGAGGTAGAGGTAGGGCAGCTGAGGCAGTGCCAGCTGACCCGCCCGTTGTACTTATTCGGGAGCAGCCCCTAGTGATTGATGCTCCAGCAGCCCCAGTTCAGGCCCAGACTGAATCTATTGATATTCCTGGTCTTCAGGAGACTCTGGCGCAGATCTTATCGGTGTGTTCCGGATTGGCTCAGGTAGTATTAGCTACTGCTACTGCAGCGATATCTCAGACAGGGGGTGGTCAGCAGACCCCTGCAGCTCGCACACCTGAGTAGGTTGTTCAAGGACTTCAGACGCCATAGGCGGTCCCCGCTCAGGTGGTTGCACCGGTTATTCCTCCAGCCGCACCAGCTCCAGAGCATATGGTTCAGGCTATGCCCGACGACGAGCAGCGTCGCCTTGAGAGGTTTGGTAGACTTCAGCCACCCCATTTCAGTGGCGTTGAGGGCGAGGATGCCCAGGGTTTCTTGGATAAGTACCAGAGGATGCTACATACAACTGGTATTCTTGAGTCCAGCGGAGCTTCATTCACTACTTTTGAGTTTACTGGTCCCTCATTTGATTGGTGGGAGGAGTTTGAGAGGCGTAGGCCTGCTGGAGCAGTCCCTTTCACCTGGCAGCAGTTTTCTACTCTCTTCCTAGAGAAGTATGTACCTCAGTCCTGTCGTGAGGAGCTTCGTTGCCAGTTTGAGTGGTTGGTTCATGACGACATGTCAGTGACCCAGTATCAGCTGAGATTCACAAAGTTGGCTAGGCATGCCACATGGATGATCCCTACTGATAGGGAGAGGATTTTGAGGTTCATTGATGGCCTCAACTACTCCATTTGCATTCTTATGACCAGGGAGAGAGTCCTATCATCATCATTTGAGCAGGTTGTGGATATGGCATGCTCCATTGAGGCGGATCGTCGTCGAGAGAGGGAGGAGCGGGAGGCCAAGAGGCCTCATGGTTTTGGTAGCTTCAGTGGCGCTCCATCTAGAGGGAATTTTCAGCAGGGTAGAGGTCGCTCATCTAGACCTTCTCATTCAGGCCGCCTTGAGCAGAGCGGAGCTTCTTTTTGTCGTGGTTGATAGGGATTCCAGCAGGGCCAGTCTTCCCTTAGTGCCCTCCCAGCCGAGAGTGCAGCACCTACTACTTCTTCAGCCCAGGGTTCTTCTACGGCAACGGGTTCCCTTCAGTCCCCTTCTCCAGCACCAGTAGCTGTTACGAGTGTGGTGAGTTTGGCCATATGAGGAGGCAATGCCCTCGACTTCGTAGGGACAGAACTCAGTAGAGGGACCAACCCTCCTCTTCAGCACCATCTCAGGCTAGTAGTGGTGGAGGTCAGTCTTCTCGTGGTTGCCCTAGAGGTGAGGAGAGATCCAGTGGAGGCCAGACTCGATTCTATGCAATTTCTGACAGGCGTGATACTGTTGCCTCTGATGCAGTGATTACATGTATTATTTATGTCTGTCACAAAGATGCCTCTATTCTATTTGATCCAGGATCCACATATTTCTACATGTCTTCTTATTTTGCACATCATCTGCGTGCGACTCGTGGTTGTCTTGATTTACATGTTCATGTATCAACCCCCGTGGGTGATACAATTGTTGTGGATCACATCTATAGATCCTGTGTTATTTTTATTGGGGGTTTGGAGACCTAGGCAGATCTGTTATTGTTAAGGATGGTGGACTTTGATGTGATACTGGGTATGGACTGGTTGTCTCCGTACCATGCTATATTGGACTGTCATACTAAGACAGTTACGTCGGCTATTCCTGGTATTTCTCAAATTGAGTGGCAGGGTTTGACTGATTTCGTCCCTAGCCGTGTTATTTCATTTTTAAAGGCTCGAAAAATGGTTGAAAAGGGGTGTTTGTCATACTTAATATTTGTGAGAGATGTGGGAGCTGAGTCTCCTAACATTGATTCTGTACCTGTTGTTAGGGACTTTCCCAGATGTATCCCCTCAGACCTGTCGGGCATGCCGCCGTACAGGGATATTGATTTTGGCATTGACTTGGTGCCAAGCACCTAGCCTATTTCCATTCCTCCTTATCGGATGGCATCAGCCGAGTTGAAGGAATTGAAAGAACAGCTTCAGGAGATTTTGGATAAAGGTTTCATTCGCCCAAGTATGTCCCCGTGGGGTGCACCAGTGCTATTTGTTAAGAAGAAAGATGGTTCCATGCGGATGTGTATTGATTATAGACAATCGAACATGGTAACATTGAAGAACAAGTACCCTCTACCGCGCATTGATGATTTGTTTGATCAGTTACAGGGTGCGAGAGTGTTTTTTAAGATTGATCTTCGTTCAGGCTATCATCAGCTGAAGATCAGGGACTTTGATATTATGAAGACTACATTCAGGACCAGATATGGTCACTATGAGTTCCTTGTGATGTCCATTGGGCAGAACAATGCCCCAGCAGCATTCATGCATCTTGATGAACATTGTGTTTAGGCCCTATTTGGATTTATTTGTGATTGTGTTCATTGACGACATTCTGGTCTACTCCCGTAGTCAGGAGGAGCATGCTCAACATTTGAGTATTGAGTTGCCGAGATTGAAGGAGGAGAAACTGTATGCAAAATTCTCCAAGTGCGAGTTTTAGCTCGAGTCGGTAACATTTCTAGGTCATGTGGTGTCTCGTGATGGTATTCTAGTTGACCCGAAGAAGATAAAGGCGGTGCAGAGTTGGCCTAGACCGTCCTTATCTACTGAGATCAGGAGCTTTATTGGCTTGGTGGGATATTATCGCCAGTTTTTTTAGGGCCTTTCATCCATTTCTTCTTCTTTGACTAAGGTTACTCAGAAGGGTGCACCATTCGTGTGGTCGGATGAGTGCGAGGAGAGCTTTCAGAAGCTCAAGACAGCTTTGACCGTAGCTCCAGTGTTAGTGTTGCCATCAGCCTCAGGTTCACATACTATTTATTGTGATGCCTCAAGAGTGGGGATAGGCTGTGTATTGATGCAGGAAGGTAAGGTGATTGCTTATGCTTATCGGCAGTTGAAGCCACATGAGAAGAACTACCCTGTGCATGATTTGGAGCTAGCTGCCATAGTTCATGCCTTAAAGATTTGGAGGCACTATTTATACGGCATGTCCTGTGAGGTGTATACTGATCATCATAGTCTCCAGCACTTGTTCAGATAGAAGGATCTTAATTTGAGACAGCGGAGATGGCTTGAGTTGCTTAAGGATTATCACATTACTATTCTATATCATCCGGGGAAGGCCAATGTGGTGGCCGATGCTTTGAGCCGGAAGGCGGTCAGTATGGGGAGATTGGCATATATTCCAGCTGAGGAGAGATCATTTGCTTATGTTGTTCAGGTGCTAGCCAATCGGCTAGTGAGGTTAGACATTTCAAAGCCCAGCAGGGTATTGGCTTGTGTTATTCGTGAGCGCCAGTATGATGATCCACACTTAGCTGTCCTTAGGGACATAGTTCAGCATGATAATACTAGAGATGTCACCATTGATAGTGACGGCGTATTGAGGATGCAGTGCTAGATATGTATGCCCAATGTTGATGGCCTTCGTGAGTTGATTCTGGAGGAGGCCCATAGCTCGCGGTATTCTATCCATCCAGGAGCCGCGAAGATGTACCAAGACTTGAAACAACACTATTGGTGCAGAAAGATGAAGATGGACATTGTCAGACATGTAGCACGGTGCCTCAACTGTCCGCAGGTTAAGTACGAGCATCAGAGGCCCGGTAGAGTATTTTAGCGCATTGATATTCCTGAGTGGAAGTGGGAAAGGATCACTATGGACTTTGTTACTAGACTCCCTCGGACGACGTGGGAGTTTGATTTTGTTTGGGTGATTGTGGATAGGCTGACATGTAAGGCCCCGTAAACATTTTGTGCATAAAACCTAGTAGCGGTTCGGACCCTTGGTAGTGATTTAAATTTAAAAAATGTAAAGAGTCAATTTTTCCAGAAAAGTGTCAATTCTACGGTTAGGAATGCGACCGAAGATCTGCTATGCGGACTGCATTCTTGCCGCAGAGCTTAACAGAAGGTTTACAAAAATTGGTGTTGAGAATGCGGTCGATATGCTATCGCAAAATGGATGTGCGAACCGCATATCTATCGCATAATTTCTCGAAGGTTTTTGAGCGTCAAATCTGCGGTGCACTCTATGACCGCAGATCAAGAATGCGGACCGCATTTTGGTCGCATTCCATAACAGAACTTGTGTAAATTTTGAGGCAATTCCGCGGTCATTATGCAGACCGCATGTCGATTCTGCGATCGCAGAATTGTCCCGGCACAGGAATTTTATAAAATGACCTCTTCTTTAATATAACGCTTTTCTCCTTCATTTTATCATATATTCTTACCAAAATTAGAGAGAGAAGAGAGGGATTTTAGAGAGAGAAGTCTTTCATCTCCAAAGATTGTTCCAACTACTTATTTGAAAGGATTCTAGGGCAAAGATTCAACTTCCCCAAATGATTTCAAGGTAAAAACCCTAGCTATTTTCTCTAATTTTCAGTTTTAAAATGAGTAAGGAGAGGGTTGCATATAATAGCTTTTGGAAATGGAATTTTACACTCATGCATGATTATTGAACTTGATAATTAGTAAAGAGGAAGTGAATAGGCGTAAGAGTCTGCAAAACAAGGTCGGCAAAGATAGGATAGCTTGGGTAAGAATAAAGTAGGAAGTTAAAGGAAGCAAAATCGATACCAGGTATGTATGGCTAATTTTGATTCTTGTAAAATCGCCCATATGTGTGAAATTTATTTGGTTCGAGTTAATTTGAAAAATTGTGTGAAATTCTTGATGTTGTTGTTGGATATTCAAATTTGCTATTGAACTATGAGTGATGCAGTATGGGATATGAACCAGAAGACAAATGAGAGTTGAATTTGGTAATGAATTGTGAATAATGGTTATGATGGTATATATGGTACCTTGTGGAAAAGAAACGAAACACTTGAGGTGTGGTAAGTTGTTGAACATAACAGTATGAACATTCTTGATTTTGGAAACATTGTAATTTTGTTGTGTTATTGGTTTGAGAAGTAATTGAGAACATGAACCAATTTGCAAGTTGTTTATTTGAACTTGTTGTAATTGTGTGTTGTGCCTTATCTGCTGTTTGTGATTGTTGTGTTTGAAACTGTACGGTGGGATCGGTTTGCGCGCCGCAACATGAAGAAATTAGGTGTGGGTTGGGGCGATAAGGGTGGCTGAAGTAATAAGGGTGGACGAGGTAATAAGGATGGAAAGCGATCGAAATCGCAAATGAAATTGATACAAAATCATTGATATGAAATTGTGGAACGAGACAGCAGGAGAGTTTGCAACCTGTGGGGCCCTGATTGCCCCTTTGTCTGAGTACTTGTGATTTATGTGGTTGATTTCTTGTTGTTATACTTGTTAACATTAAACGTGCTCCGTGTTGAGACTTATATGAAATGAGTAAAAGGCGGAAAACATGGTTAGCTGGCTTAATTAATTTCTTGGTGCAATTTATTGGCTGTCTTGTCATCGTGATTCTTGTTTAACGGCTTGAGTTTACTTGGGACAAAGTTTGTCCATACATACCAGTACAATTCAAGTGTACTGACGTCCCTTTTGCGGGGACGCTACATTCGTGTTATGATTGTAGGTGGATCAGTAGCAGGCACTTCAGCTCATCGGCAGTAGTATCTTTCACCTTCCACTGCCCGTTTTGGTGAGCCCCTTTCTTCCTCAGGGCCCTGTGTGGTTCATGCCACTTTTGTTTAGACTTCATTTTGGTTTTGTAAGGTATAGCCGGCCTTGTTACCGGCAAGTATTGTGTTCCCTTTTGTATCCTAGAGGCTCTGTAGACATGTAAACTGTGGGATTCCAGTCTTATGTATATCATGTTGGGCGTTGTAAAAACTATAAACTTGTTAATGAATCACTCATATGGTTATGCTTGTGTATTGTGAAATCAGTTATAATTGATAAGATATTTGGTTAATGAGAAACAATCAATATAGGGGTAACGCGTGGGAATGAAAGGCACCCAGGTCCGCTTGACTAGGGCAACCCGGTCAGGTGCCTGTCATGTCCCTCGATTTGGGGCGTGACAAACTTGGTATCAAAGCATAAGTTTTTAAAGTGTCCTAGGATGTCTCAGAGCAGTGTCTAGTAGTGTCCTTCTTATCGGTGTGTTGTCGACCACATCAGATAAGTTGGGAGCTGCACGGACATTTAGGAATTTACCTATTTCTTTGTTAATCTATATCGTGCGGTAAAGTGAAATGTGGAAATATTTGTGTCTAATTCTCACCTTGTTCCTAAATTTTCAGAATATGGCGCCTAAGAAGAAGGCTAGACTCGGCCTTGGGGCCAATGCCGGCCCGAGTGCGACTGCTAATAATGTACCTGATGCTGTGGGCGAGAATGACCCACCAGTCCTGAACTTGCCTGGCCCATCTGTTCAAAAGTAAAGTGTCCCTATTCCAGCTACGGCAGAGGATGCCACCATCCCTCCTACCGTTGTTCCTGACTCAGATACAGTTCCAGTTTCTGGTTCTGGTATCTCTAACGAGGATCTTAGGGGAGCCATTCATATGTTAACACGGTTAGTGGCTGCCCAGGCCCAGAGATCCCATGATGCCCCTGCATCCTCCAGCGGACAGGGAGATTCCTCCGGCTCCAGAGTTCACCAGTTCTTACGGTTGGCCCCTCCAGAATTCTCAGGCACCGATCTAGAGGCTGACCCATAGGATTTCCTTGATGAGATATGGAAGACCCTCAGAGTGATGAAGGCTACAGATATAGAAGGGGTAGAGTTGGCCTCTTACAGGCTGAAGGGAGCGGCACGTTCATGGTTCGAAATGTGGAAGGATTCCCGTGAGGAAGGGAGCCCTCAAGTCAGATGGGATGAGTTTGTGGATGCATTCATGGACCACTTTTTGCCTGTTGAGACAATGGCAGCCCATGCCACTCAGTTCGAGGTCCTCAAGCAGGGCAATATGAGTGTTTGGGAGTATCACATGGAGTTCGTAAGGTTGTCTAAGTACGCTCCTCATTTAGTGTCGACCATGGATGCCCGAGTTTGACGGTTTGTTCAGAGCCTTAGCCCTTTGGTAGTGAATGAGGCCGCCACAGCATCTTTGCTCTCAGATATGAACTATGGGAGGATCTTGGGGTTTGTTCAGTCCACAGAGGCCAGGAAATTAAAGATTCATGCAGAAAGAGAGAGTAGCAACAGGGCCTGGTCAATGGGTCGTTCAGGGAGATCACTTCCAGGGAGAGGGTCATCAGGGCCATCCCAGTCTTATGCTCAGTCCTTAGCGAGTGCACCGCCATCTGTGCACAGCCATCAGTAGGGAAGTTATTCGAGACCCGGTTCAGATAGCAAGAGGTCTCGTCAGTCTGGTCGTCCTGGGGTGAGGCCGCAGCACCAGGGGAGACCCACATGCCCCAAGTGTGGGAGATTTCATATAGAGACCTGCTAACTTGACATCCCAGTGTGCTTCAGGTGCGGGGTGAGAGGTCATATTCAGCAGGACTGTCGTGCACCCAGTCAGGGTGTGGGTAGGGGATCTGCTCAGTCATCCCATTCTTCAGCTCCTACATCATCAGCGCGTCCTCCAGCATCAGCAGGGCGTGGTGCAGCTAGGGGTGGAGCTCATGGTAGGGGTGGACCTAGCCGATTCTATGCATTGAGTGGCCGCCAAAATGCCGAGGCTTCTCCAGATGTTGTTACAGGTATCCTGTCTGTTCAGACTATTGATTGTTATACCTTTATTGATCCGGGGTCCTCTTTGTCTTATGTTACCCCGTTCATTGCTTCAAGTTTTGGGATAGAACCCGAACAACTTCATGAGCTGTTCTCCGTGTCGACTCCGGTTGGTGATTCTATTATAGCCTCACGAGTCTATAGAAATTGTGTTGTTACGGTGAGTGGTCGTGTTACCACAGCCGATCTTATTGAACTTGGGATGGTTGATTTTGATGTAATTTTGGGGATGGATTGGCTCTATTCATGCTTTGCCAAGCTTGACTGTCGGACGAGAGTTTTGAGGCTCGAGTTCCCTAATGAGCCAGTTATTGAATGGAGAGGAAATGGTGTAGTGCCAAGGAGTAGGTTTATTTCCTACCTTAAGGCTTCAAAGATGATTAAGAAGGGGTGTATCTATCACTTGGTCCGGGTAACAGACACCACCTCAGAGGTGCCTACCCTTGAGTCCGTGCCAATTGTGAATGAATTTCCTGAAGTGCTTTCGAATGAGCTTCCAGGTATTCCGCCGAATAGGGAGATTGATTTTGTGATCGATGTATTGCCAGATACTCAGCCAATATCCATTCCACCATACAGAATGGCGCCAGCTGAGTTAAGGGAGTTGAAGGAGCAGCTGAGGGATTTATTAGAGAAAGGGTTCATACGACGGAGTGTGTCACCGTGGGGTGCTCCGGTTCTCTTTGTCAGAAAGAAGGATGGGTCACTTCGAATGTGAACAGATTACCGGCAGCTCAACAAAGTCACCATCAAGAATAAATATCCTTTGCCTCGAGTGGATGATCCTGTTTGACCAATTGCAAGGAGCGAAGTTCTTCTCAAAGATTGATTTACGATTTGGGTACCACCAGTTGAAAATCAGGGAGAAGGATATTCCTAAAACCGCCTTCAAAACACGTTATGGTCACTTCGAGTTTTTGGTCATGTCTTTTGGGCTAACCAATGCCCCAGCAGCTTTCATGGACCTTATGAATCGGGTTTTCAAGCCATTCCTAGATTCCTTTGTGATTGTCTTCATTGACAACATCCTCATCTACTCTCGGAGCAGGGAAGATCATGCCATTTACCTTAGAGCAGGATTGCAGACCCTTCTTCAGCATCAATTGTATGCCAAGTTCTCAAAATGTGAGTTTTGGTTGGAGTCCGTAGCGTTTCTAGGGTATGTTATTTCCAGTGAGGGAATTCAGGTGGATCCTCAGAAGATTGCGGCAGTGAAAGATTAGCCTAGACCCACGACCCCGACAGAGATCCGTAGCTTCTTGGGTTTGGCAGGGTACTATCAGAGGTTTGTAGAGGGATTCTCAACCCTCGCCTCCCCATTGACTAAATTGACACAGAAGGCAGTTAAGTTCCAGTGGTTCGATGCATGTGAGAAACATTTCCAAGAATTGAAGTCAAGATTGACCTCAGCACCATTATTGGCCTTGCCAGAAGGCACAGAGGGATTTGTGGTTTATTGTGATGCCTCCAGAGTCAGGTTTGGGATGTGTATTGATGCAGCACGGAAAGGTCATAGCTTATGCTTCCAGGCAACTCAAGAACTATGAGAACAATTATCCGACGCATGATTTGGAGCTTGCAGCTGTTGTGTTTGCCTTGAAATTATGGCGACACTATCTTTATGGGGTTCATGTAGATGTGTTTTCAGACCACAAGAGCCTCCAGTATTTGTTCAAGAAGAAGGAGCTGAATCTGAGACAGCGGCGGTGGTTAGAATTGCTCAAGGACTATGAAATGAACATATTGTACCATCCAGGGAAGGCGAATGTGGTAGCCGACGATCTTAGTCAAAAATCCATGGTAGTTTGGCTCATTTGGGTGTGGATCAGAGACCCCTGGCTCGAGATATTTACCAATTAGCCAGTTCGGGGGTTCGTATCTCGGCGTCAGAAGAGGGGAATGTTTTGGTGCATAATGGAGCAGAATCATCATTAGTTGCGGAAATCAAGGGAAAATAGTTCATGGATCCAGCATTGGTTCGGGTGAAGGAAGCAGCTATGAATGAAAAGACCTCACATTTTTACTCAGCAGAGAGGATGGTGTATTACGGTGTCAAGGTAGACTATGTGTTCCGGACGTGAACGAGCTTCGGGAAAGAGTGATGGCAGAGGCTCATGTTTCCAAGTATTCGGTGCACCCAGGTTCCACAAAATTGTATCATGATCTTAAGGAGATTTATTGGTGGAGTGGAATGAAAATGGATGTGGCAAGCTTTGTAGCTAAATGCCCGAACTGCCAGCAAGTGAAGATCGAGCATCAATGGCCCAGTGGATTGACTCAGCTTATAGAAATACCAAGGTGGAAATGGGGGATGATCAATATGGATTTCGTGGTGGGGTTACCTCGCACTCAGCGTAAGTTTGACTCAATATGGGTGATAGTGGATCGACTCACCAAATCAGCTCACTTCCTGCCAGTCAAGTCCACTGATACCGCGGAGCAATATGCAAGGTTGTACATCAAGGAGATAGTAAGGCTTCATGGCACTCCACTTTCTATTATCTTGGATCGCAGGGCTCAGTTCACAGCTAACTTTTGGAAGACGTTTCAGCAAGGTTTGGGAACTCAGGTGAATCTCAGCATAACTTTCCATCCGCAGACCGATGGTCAGGCCGAACGAACCATTCAGACGCTTGAAGATATGTTGCGGGCTTGTGTCTTAGACTTCAAAGGTACTTGGGATGAACACTTGCCATTGATAGAATTTGTTTATAATAACAGTTATCATGCTAGCATTCAGATGGCCCCGTTTGAGGCATTGTACGGGAGAAGATGTAGGTCGCCAATCGGGTGGTTTGAGGTAGGTGAAGAGGAATTGATAGGGCCAGATATGGTGTACGAAGCTATGGAAAAAGTTAAGGTTATTCAGGAAAGGATGAAAACTGCACAGAGTCGCCAAAAATCCTATGCAGACGTTTGCCGAAGGGGTTTGGAGTTTCAAGTCGATGATTGGGTGTTCTTGAGGGTATCTCCTATGAAGGGAGTCATGCGATTCAGAAAGAAAGGGAAATTGAGTTCGAGGTATGTTTGGCCATATCAGGTCGTTCAAAGGATTGGTCAAGTTGTTTATAGGCTAGAGTTGCCTCCCGAGATGTCATTAGTGCACCCGGTATTCCATGTGTCCATGTTGAAGAAAATGATTAGAGATCCATCCACCATCATGCCAGTCGAGGCTATTGAGGTTAATGAAGATTTGTGATATAAAGAAGTTACTGTTGCCATTCTTGATAGGCAAGTCTGTAAGTTGAGAAATAAGGAAGTTGCCTCCGTTAAAGTATTGTGGCGAAGTCAACAAGTTGAGGAGGCCACATGGGAAGTAGAAAAAGAGATGAAGGAAAAGTACCCCCATTTGTTTGATCAAGCTTAGAAGAAATTAGGCGGCCCTTCTACTCCTAGTAACTGTCATCTTGTCCAAGTTGTTTCCCTCTTAGTATTAGTGAAGTCTCCTTCATTTTGTAATGAGTTAAATGTATTGTTACCTTGGGTCACTTGAACCTTTCTTGATAAATGAAAGCCTTATAAAGATTCTTGTGTTAAATAAACAACTAATAGTAAGTGTAGATTGGTAATGGTTTTGTTTGTGTGTACATGGTGTATCAAGATGATTAAATAAGGTAAGAACTCATTGAAGTGACTAGTTTATGTCAATTGTAACATTGTGATAGAATATGTGCATTCGTTGAGGTAAGAAAGTGCATACAAGTTGTGGAAAGTGTTGTATTTGTGTATTGTTGTTTGGTAATGTGTTTCGGGGGCCCTCTGATAGGTGGATATGTCCATAATACAAAGGAAACTTTGGCGAAATTTTTCTAAAATATAAGTGTTTGTTAAAATTTTTATAGTTTGCATATCATGTGTTTCAAAACCAACTCAATTTCAAAATCCTCATTCGAGGATGAATGATCTTAAGGGGGGGAAGGGGAGGGGATGTAAGGCCCCGTAAAAATTTTGTGCATAAAACCTAGTAGCTATGGTGTCATGGTCCGAATAATGCATTAGGAATGCGTAGATCGCCGTAGTTCGGACCCTTGGTAGTGATTTAAGTTTCAAAAATGTAAAGAGTCAATTTTTCTAGAAAAGTGTCGAATCTGCGGTCAGGAATGCGATCGCACATCTGCTATGTGGACCGCATTCTTGCCGCAGAGCTTAACAGAAGGTTTACAAAAATTGGTGTTGACAATGCGGTCGATATGCGATCCCAAAATGGATCTATGGACAGCAGATCTATCGTATAAATTCTCGAAGGTTTGTGAGCGTCAAATCTGTGGTGCACTTTGCGACCGCAGATCAAGAATGCAGACCACATTTTGGTCGCATTCTGTAACAGAACTTGTGTAAATTTTGAGGCAATTCTGCGATCATTATGCGGACCGCATGTCAATTCTGGGATCGCAGATGTGACCGCAGATGCGACCGCAGAATTGACCCGGCCCAGGAATTTTATAAAATTCGACCTAACCTCTTCTTTAATATAATGCCTTTCTCCTTCATTTTATCATATATTCTTACCAAAATTCGAGAGAGAAGTAAGGGATTTTAGAGAGAGAAGTCTTTCATCTCCAAAGATGTTCCAACTATTTACTTCAAAGGATTCTAGGGAAAAGATTCAACTTCCCCAAATCATTTCAAGGTAAAAACCCTAGCTATTTTCTCTAATTTTCAGTTTTAAAATGAGTAAGGAGAGGGTTGCATATAATAGCTTTTGGAAATGGAATTTTACACTATGCATGATTATTGAACTTGATTTTTAGTTAAGAGGAAGTGAATAGGCGTAAGTGTCTGCAAAACAAGGTCGACAAAGATAGGATAGCTTGGATAAGCATAAAGTAGGAAGTTAAAGGAAGAAAACTCGATACCAGGTATGTATGGCTAATTTTGATTCTTGTAAAATCGCCCACATGTGTGAAATTTGTTTGGTTCGTGTTAATTTGACAAATTATGCGAAACTCTTGATGTTGTTATTGGATATTCAAATTTGCTGTTGAACTATGAGTGATGTAGTATGGGATATGAACAGGAAGACAAATGAGAGTTGAATTTGGTAATGAATTGTGAATAATGGTTATGATGGTATATATGGTACCTTGTGGAAAAGAAACAAAACACTTGAGGTGTGGTAAGTTGTTGACCATAACAGTATGAACATTCTCGATTTTGGAAACATTGTAATTTTGTTGTGTTATTGGTTTGAGAAGTAATTGAGAACATGAACCAATTTGTGAGTTGTTTATTTGAACTTGTTGTAATTGTGTGTCGTGCCTTATCTGCTATTTGTGATTGTTGTGTCTGAAACTGTACGGTGGGATCGGGTTGTACGCCGCAACATGAAAAAATAAGGTGTGGGTTAGGGTAATAAGGATGGCCGAGGTAATAAGGGTGGTCGAGGTAATAAGGATGGAAAGCGATCGATATCGCAAATGAAATTGATACAAAATCATTGATATGAAATTGTGGAAGGAGACAACAGGAGAGTTTGCAACCTGTGGGGCACTGATCGCCCCTTTGTCTGACTACTTGTGATTTATGTGGTTGATTTGTTGTTGTTCTACTTGTTAACCTTAAACGTGCTCCGTGTTGAGACTTATATGAAATGAGTAAAAGGCGGAAAACATGGTTAGCTGGCTTAATTGATTTCTTGATGTAATTTTATTGGCTGTCTTGTCATCGTGATTCTTGTTTAATGGATTGAGTTTACTTGGGACAAAGTTTGTCCATACATACCAGTACAACTCAAGTGTACTGACGTACCTTTTGCCGGGGACGCTACATTCATGTTATGATTGTAGGTGGATCAGTAGCAGGCACTTCAGCTTATCGGCAGTAGTATCTTTCACCTTCCACTGCCCGTTTTGGTGAGCCCCTTTCTTCCTCGGGGCCCTGTGTGGTTCATGCCACTTTTGTTTAGACTTCATTTTGGTTTTGTAAGGTATATCTAGAGCCTTTTTACCGGCAAGTATTGTGTTCCCTTTTGTATCCTAGAGGCTCTGTAGACATGTAAATTGTGGGATTCAAGTCTTATGTATATATCATGTTGCGCGTTGTAAAAACTTTAAACTTGTTAATGAATCACTCATATGGTTATGCTTATGTATTGTGAAATCAATTATAATTGATAAGATATTTGGTTAATGAGAAACAATCAACACAGGAGTAACGCGTGGGAATGAAAGGCACCCAGGTCTGCTTGACTGGGGCAACCCGGTCAGGCGCCGGTCATGTCCCTTGATTTGGAGCGTGACATGACCAAGTCAGCTCATTACATTCTTGCGTGTACTACGTACTCCTTAGAGCGATTAGCTGATATATTCATTCGGGAGATCATTAGATTGCATGGAGTCCCAGTTTTATTATATCAGACAGAGGTACACAGTTTACTTCACAGTTTTGGAGGACATTTCAGCGGGAGTTGGGCTCCCAGGTTGAGTTGAGTATTGCATTCCATCCTCGGATGGACGGGCAGTCCAAGCGTACTATTTAGATCTTGGAGGATATGTTGAAAGCTTGTGTTATTGACTTTGGTGGTTCGTGGGCTGATTATTTGCCTCTCGCAGAGTTTGCCTATAACAACAACTACCAATTCAGTATTCATATGGCGCCGTATGAGGCTTTATATGGGAGACGGTGTAGATCTCCAGTTGGTTGGTTTGAGCCCGGTGAGGCAAGGTTATTGGGGATAAAGTTAGTCTAGGATGCTTTGGATAGGGTGAAGGTTATTCAGGAGAGACTTCGCACAGCTCAGTCACACCAGAAGAGTTATGAGGACCGGAAGGTTCGAGATGTGTCTTATTCTATGGGTGAGAAAGTCTTACTGAAGGTTTCGCAGATGAAAGGCGTCATGAGATTTGGCGTATATGCTTGCTTTTCCACCCAGTCTATCGGGAGTTCATCCAGTGTTTCACGTGTCCATGCTCTGGAAGTATGTTGGCGACCCATCGCATGTGTTGGACTTTAGCACTGTTCAGCTTGATGATGACTTGACCTATGATGTGGAGCCTATCGCTATATTGGGTCGTCGGGTGAGAAGATTGAGGTCTAAGGATATTGCATCAGTTAAGGTTCAGCGGAGAGGTCGACCCATGGAGGAGGCCACTTGGGAGATTGAGCAGGAGATGCGGAGCAGATATCCTCACTTGTTTGAGTCTTCAGGTATGTTTCTTGACCCGCTCGAGGACGAGCGTTTGCTTAAGTGGGGGAGAATATGACGACCCGGCCCGTCGTTACGGGAATTACCACCCTGTTATCTTACATTTATGTATTTTGTGCTTTTATATCTGTGTTAGAGTCTATCGGGTGAGTTAGGAGTGATTTGGATTGAAAATGAGGCACATAGCCCTTTTTGAAGGAAGCTTGAAATTAGAAAGTCAACCTGGAGTTGACTATTTAGTTAGAGTGATTGGAATCGGATTCTAACGATTTAGTTAGTTCTGGGAGGTGATTTGTGACTTAGGGGAGCAATCGGAATTGAATTTGGAGGTCCGGTGTAGAAATAGGCTTGAATTGGCTAAGGTTGAATTTTGTCAAAATCTGATCGGTAGGTGAGAATTTGATCCGGGGGTCGGAATGGAATTCCGACAATTTTTGCAGCTTCGTCATGTGATTTTGGATATGTCTGCAAATTTTCAGGCCATTCGGACATCGTTTGGTCAGGTTTTTGATCGAATGTGTAATTCGGAAAGTTTTAAGGAATTTAGGCTTGAATTCATTGTGAATTGTGGGTTTTGGTGTTGTTAGACGTGTTTTGAGGGTTGGAGCAAGTTTGAATAAGGTATTATGATGTGTTGGTGTGATTGGATGAGGACCCGGGGGCCTTGGGGTGTTTTCGGGTGATCGGATGAGGACCCTACTCTCTTGTGAGTACAGGGTCGATTGTGATTTGGGGACTATGTCTTAGTCCGACCTATTGATATTGTATTATGATATTGGCTACTCTTGAGCTGTTGAACCTCCTTCTCGGATGGTTGCGTATTATATTGTGATATTGGCTACTCTTGAGCCGTTGAACCTCCTTCTCGGATGGTTGAATACATTTATGGGCTGTGAGCCAGTTATTGGGATCCTGCGAGGATCGTTATCATTGTTCTGTGATATTGACATACTAGTTTTACTACCAGTCGGTAGCTATTACTGTTATCATGATTTTTCCAATCTCCAGAGCTTTGACATACCATTTTCAACTGAAAAATGATAAAAGATTTTTCAAACCTACTTTTGAGCCTGCGAGGCTGCATTTGCATTTTAGCTGACTGGTAGTAGATTGGGCTGCACGCCGCAGCGTATATTCATAATATTGTGCTTGGGCTGTAGGATCCCCTCCAGAGTCTGAACCCCTACAGTGAGCACGAGTACCTAAATTGGATCAGGCTACGCGCCGTAGCGGTCAGGACCTTTCATCCCTTCCTGTTGTCTTTTGATTTCGTATTACTAGTTCTTTCTGCACTTAGTATCTTGTATACATTATTGCACTTATGTTATCTTTAGAGGCTCTTGACTCTTGACCCCTCGGTCTATGGGGAGTTGTACTGTTTTGGGCGTGATCCCTGTGTTGGTATTCTATCACCTTGGCTTATTTCTGTTATGCTTAAATTGGATAAAGTGAGCTCTCAGCTCCGTGAATGTTGTTAATTGGTCGGGCTGGTCTAGCAATATGTTGGGCGCCATCTCGACCGGGTTTGGGGTCGTGACAAAAACATGGACAAAGCTATCCAACTAGGTCTATAGTTCATTAATGGTTATTTTATGTCTATCTACAAATGACAACAAAACTTTGTGGCTAAAAACTAAAAACTAACTACCTCTGGAGTTTGGATTAGGCCGCCTCAATTACCAATGGAATTTTATGATGGCAAAATCCTAGGAAAATTTTTTAATACAATAGGACGCCTACTGAAAATTGACACATGCACTTCAACAACCGTAAGAGGTCGATATGCAAAGATTTGTGTTGAAATTTCTTTGGAAATCCCAGTTCAACCCTACCTATTTGTTGGATATCAAAAGAAATATATACACTATGAAGGGAAAGATTTTCTCTGTAAAATTATTGTCGTTTTGGTCACACACTAAGGTACTACAACTATATCAAGAAGCAAAACAGTGATCCTTACCAATCAGACAAGAACACCAACATGCAGCTGTTGATGCCCCCTTTTTTCTAAAGCGAAATCAGGTTAACGACATTTGGGAAGACAACTCTATTCCCATTTAGGAATTGGGTTTTGATTTTGGAGAGTCACCACCTAATGATTATAGTGCATTAGGACACTTTTAAAGAGAATTTGAGATGAAAACCACAATTTAGGTAAGGGCTAGAAATTATCTCGAGGAGAAGGTGTTAGGCACCCCTCAAGATCCACTAATGTGGTTCCCGGCCGTACTACAATTTTGACTTTAAATGCAAACAAACAAGTATACAAGCAAGCATTGCAAGTACAAGAAGCTGTTACAAATAAGGAGCACGAAAAGGATTTAAAAGTGCTGAAATTTGGAAGCAAATAATTTTATCATTAAAGAAGAGATACGCAAGTAAAGGGAAGGGGTCAAATAATTGATGCAAGTAACTTAAAAGAAGTACAAGAAGCGGAAGTTGAAGATTGGACAGCTTTTAAAGTTCTGAAAATTATTAAACTAATAAAGAGGGAGGGGGGAGGGTCCTAGGTTTATATATTACATGTATCATTCGCACAACATCGGTACCCAAATGTACGCATAGTGTTATCGTGTGATCATCATCTCCATGTCTACCCTTCCCACCCCATTACTGTATTAAAGCGTGGAATGGTATCGTTACTTATTGCATGCTATTACCCGTCTCAATCCTATCAGTCTTGGAGGCAAATGGACTACTAATCCTAAAGGCAAAGGGGTTTGGGGATTTTAGAAGTTTTCAAATGACACAATTCTAAGGCGGCAACCAAAACAAATAATTCACATAGAGGGGAAAAAACAAGCAAACATGGGCTTAAATATGCCTCCATAAACCAGGAAAGTCATAGAGTTTAGCATGCCTTACACATACTAATTTTGTCGTGATTAAATAAAGCGATAGGCGGACTAGTTCAACGCATATTTTAGGCAAAAAGTCTACATTAGGCTTACTCGAATGCATTTGTCTAAAACTGATCTGGTTGATTTATTTTCTTTGTCTAAGTGTTGGATAGAACTAGTCGTGATATATACTGATTTTAGAAAAAATATGCAAGCTAAAAGGGGTTACCAATTTTTGCAGGATATTACGAGTTCAACAGTTAATGTTACTTCTATTCAGATCCAAGATTTCCTATAGGAATGTTTTCTATACGACTACTTGTCATGACCCTAACTCGGTCATGATGGTGACCAACACACAACTAGGAAAGCCCAAACATTTACCATATATTCACCCAATTGATAGAGCGAAGTTGATAAGTGAAATAGTAAGTCATTAAGCCATTTAAGTCAAATATGAAAAATACTAGTAAAAATACTGAAGTTTAGCAAAACATAGCATGTAGCCCAACCATGGACCCGATATCAAGAATATGAGCCTCTACTAAACAGAGTGTTATCCTACTACATAGTCTGGCTAAAAGTCTAAAAATGCCGAAATAAAAGACAAGAATAGAGGGAAGAGTCAACGACTGTGAACGCCATGCAGCTACCACAACACTCCCGGAAGAAAGTCTGTTGATCACTGAAAATCAACTCAGCCTGAGAAGAAAGACCTGGATCTGCACGCAAGGTGCAGGGAGTAAAGTGAGTACTCTGAACCAATGAGTAATAAACATAACTAAAGTCTAAGGGTAAGAAAACACAGAAAATGCACAAAGTACTGTATATCTAGCAGTTCATAACCGAACAACGGAGACAGTATATATCGAGTAGTACAACTAAGAACAATGCATGAAGGAATGTAGCACATATAACGATACACTCTAGTACCCGCAACGGCATGCAGCCCGCTCCACAGATTTAACGTCGACGACACTCACTAGTGGTGTGTACAGATTGCGGAGAGGCTCCTATAGCCCAAACGTAATATCTACAATGTCTTGGCATCAAAGAGGCTCACGGCCTCAGTATCAATATATCATTGTTGCGGCGCACAACCCAATCCATAATAAGGAAATCATTCTCACAGTTGGGTCCTTGACCCATCTTAGTTAAATAAATGCATAGCCAATCGGGAAAGACTAACTATTGCGATCTCAGTCCTCTTATCCTTTTTCATTAATATTTATGATTAAAAATATAGTTCTTTTGTAATTTCAACAATAGAAAGCATGACTGAGAGTATGTGATATGCACACAAGTGAGGTATAACACATAAGATCCCCTAAGGATTCTACAGGTCGGCACAAGGCCCCAATCACGACAATAAGCCCAATTCACAATGATAAAGTATGCGTCTCAATCGCCCACGTAGAAGAAATCATTCTCGGGATGCACCAAGTCTCAATCCCCAACAGTAACCAACCCGGCACTTACCTTGGAATGCGCGTCACTCCTCAATATAGCATTACGATGTGAAAGTCCGGGGTTTCAAACCCTTAGAACAGCAGTTACATCAATTACTCACCTTAAACCGGCTTAAGAACTAGTCCGCCAAGACTTTTCCTCTAGAATCAACCTCCTCACGCACCAAATCTGGCCAAAACCATATGGCATACATTATATTAAGCTAATGGAACATAACCCAATTGAAAAAACTCGAAAACACCCAAAAATACAAAGTTGGAAAAACCCGAGCCCCAAGCCTACTTCTAAAAAAATTACGAAATTCACATTACCTGATTCCTCGTCTCACCACGAGTCCGTACATTCCGAATACACAAGTATCGGAGTCCATTTAATCCCTCAAATCATCAATTTAAGCTATCTTAGGTTTCAAGCCCTAACCTCTATTTTTACCCTTTAATTCTTTGAAATTCAGTGTTTAATCCATGGTTTTACACTATAAAAACATAATCTGAGTCATATGATTCATACTATATGAAACCTCTTTGATTTATCTCAAGAATCGCCTAAGTCGAAGTCCCAAAATGGTTTCCTTCTTTTCCAATTCGTGAATACTGTTCACTATTTCTCCACATCTTTTTCTACTTATGCGGTTAAATTACCGCACCTACGGTCCCGCACACGCTACCAAAACGACCGCTTATCTGGTATCACTTAAAACCCTGGGACCACTTCTACGGTCTTAAACAGCTTACGCGGTTGCTACTTCTGCGATCAATATGACCGCTTATGCGGTCTCCACGTCTCCACAATACTCCTATGATCGCTTCTGCGGTCGAATAACGCACCTGCGGTGTCCGCTTTTGTGGAAGTCTTCCGCTTATGTGGTGCCAGGCCCCCCTCCAGGATCACTTATGCGACCCCATAGCCGCATCTGCGGAACCGCTCCTGCAACTCTTTTTCTGCAGATACGGAAATACTCGAAGCCAAAAGTATCACACTTGCTGTAAGCTTCCAAAATTCCCGTTTAACCATCCGAAATCACCCCAAAGCCCCCGGGACCTCAACCAAAAGCACCAACACATCCCAAAACCTTATTCAAACTTGTTCCAATCCTCAAAACACGACAAACAATGCTAAAGCCATTAAATCACATCGAATTCAAGCCTAAGTTTCTCCAAAACATCAGCAATACACATTCAGTCAAAAACCCAACCAAACAACGTCCGAATGACCAGAAAATTTGCAGACATATCCAAATTCACCTAACAAAGCTACTGCAACTTTCAGAATTCCATTCCGACCCTCGGATAAAAATCCCACCTATCAACCGGAGTTTGCTTCCAACCTCGCCAATTCAAGCCTATTTCTACACCAGACCTCCAAATTTAATTCCGATTGCACTCCTAAGTCGCAAATCATCCCCCGAAGCTAACCGAACCACCAGAATTCACATCCGAGCCCTCTAACCACATAGTCAACTTCCAATTGACTTTTCTACAACAAGCTTTCTTCTAAAAGGCTAAGTGCCTCATTTCCAACTAACACCAACTCAATTCCACCCGATCAACTCAAATACTGATATTGAACATAAAGCAGCACAATATGGGGGAAACGGGGCGGCAAATCACGTGACGACAGGTCAGGTCGTCACATCCTCCCCAATTAAAACAAATGCTCGTCCTCGAGCGGGTCAAAAAACATACCTGGAGTCTTAAACAAGTGAGGAACTTCGCATTTCACACTCGATCTCCCAAGTGGCCTCCTCCACGGGCCGACCTCTCCACTGCACCTTCACCGAAGCTATATCTTTTGACCTTAATCTCCGAACCTGAAGACCTAAAATAGCTACAAGCTCCACATCATAGGTCAAATCATCATGTAATTGTGCTGTACTGAAGTCCAACACATGAGATAGGTCCGCAACATACTTCTCGAGCATAGACACATGAAAAACCGGGTGAACATCCGATAGGCTGGGTGGCAAAGCAAGCATGTAGGACACCTCCCCAATCCTCCTAAGTGCCTCAAAAGGGCCAATGAACTCGGACTCAACTTCCCTTTCTTCCCGAACCGCATGACGCCCTTCATAGGTGTAACCTTTAGCAAGACCTTCTCGCTCACCGAATAAGATACATCTTAGACCTTCCACTCCGCATAATTATTCTAACGCGAATGAGCTGTACGAAGTCTCTCCTGAATCACCTGCACCTTATCTAAGGCATCCTGGATCAACTCTGTCCCTAACAACCTAGCCTCGTCGAGCTCAAATCAACCAACCAGAGAACTACACCGTCTCCCATATAAAGCCTCATAAGGCGCCATCTGAAGGCTAGATTGATAACTGTTGTTGTAAGAAAACTCTGCAAGAGGCAAAAAATCAGCCCAAGAACCTCCAAAGTCAATAACACAGGCACGCAATATCTGAATTGTAAGCTCGGACTGCCCGTCCATCTGAGGATGAAAAGCTGTGCTCAACAGCACCTGTGTACCCAAACCTCACTGAAAAGTCCTCCAAAACTGAGAAGTAAACTAAGTACCCCTATCTGATATAATGGAAATTGGGACCACATGCAATCGTACAATCTCTCGAATGAAAATCTCTGCTAATCGCTCCGAAGAATAGGTGGTACATACTGGAATGAAGTGCGTGGACTTGGTCAGCTGATCCACAATCACCCAAATTGAATCAAACTCCCTCGTTGTCTAAGGGACACCACTCACAAATCCATAGTAATCCTCTTCCATTTCCACTTGGTAATATCCATACGCTAAAGTAGACCACCGGGCCTCTGATGCTCATTCTTGACCTGCTGACAGTTGAGACACTGAGCTACATGACTTATAATATCCTTATTCATTCTACTCCACCAGTAATGTTGTCTCAGTTCCTAATACATCTTCGTGGCACCTGGATTAATAGAATACCATGAGCTATGGGCCTCCTGCAATATGAACTCTCGAAGCCCATGCACATTGGGCACACAAATTCAGCCCTGCATCCTTAACACACCATCACTATCAATGGTCACATCCCTAGCATCACCATGATGAACTTTGTCCTTAAGGACAAGAAAATGTGGATTATCATACTGGCGCTCTCTAATGTGGTCATACAAGGAAGACCGAGATACCACACAAGCCAACACTCGACTAGGCTCCGAAATATCTAGCCTTACCATCTGATTGGCCAAAGCTTGAACATCAACTGTAAAAGGGCCTCTCCCCAACTGAAATGTACGCCAAACTACCCATACTCACCGCCTTTCGGCTCAAAGCATCGGCCACTACATTGGTCTTCCCCTGGGTGATACAAAATAGTAATGTCATAATCCTTGAGCAACTCAAGCCACATGCGCTGCCTCAAATTTAGATCTTTCTGTTTGAACAAGTGCTGAAGACTGTGATGATCGGTATACACCTCACAAGACACACCATATAGGTAGTGCCTCCAAATCTTCAAAGCATGAAATATGGCAGCCAACTCCAAATCATGAATAGGGTAGTTCTTTACATGATGCTTCAACTTACGAGAAGCATAAGCAATAACTCTACCCTCCTGCATCAATACACATCCAATCCCAACTCTCGAAGCATCATAATACACGGTGTAAGAACCTAAAGCTGATGGCAATACTAATACTAGAGTTGTGGTCAAAGCTGACTTGAGCATCTGAAAGCTCTCCTCGCACTCGTCTGACCATACAAATCGTGCACCCTTCTGCATAAACTTGTTTAAGGACGAAGCAATAGATGAAAATCCCTGGACAAACCGGTGATAATACCCTACCAAACCGAGGAAACTCCGGATCTCTGTAGGTGGGGACAGTCTAGGCTAACTTTGTACCGCCTCTATCTTCTTTGGGTCAACCTGAAAACCATCACTAGACACCACGTGTCCCAGAAAAGCCACAGACCCAAGCCAGAACTCACATGCTGAGCATGCTCCTCCTGGATACGCGAGTATACCAGGATGTCATCAATAAAAACAATCACAAAGGAATACAAATATGGTCTGAACACTCTGTTCATCAAATGTATGAACGCGACTGGGGCATTCGTCAACCCAAAAGACATAAGTAGAAACTCATAATGCCCATATCTCATCTTGAAAGCTGTCTTCATAATATCAAAATCCCTAATATTCAGCCGGTGATAGCCTGAATGAAGATTAATCTTTGAGAATACCCTCGCTCCTTGGAGCTGATCAAACAAATCGTCAATGCGCGGTAGAGGATACTTGTTCTTCACTTTAACTTGTTCAACTGCCTGTAATCAGTACACATCCTCATTGTGCGAATGAACCCCTTATCTTAGAGTTCCGGAAGTTGCTCCTTCAATTCTTTTAACTCGGTTGGTGCCATACGATAGGGAGGAATAGAGATAGACTAAGTGCCCGGCACCATATCACTACTGAAATCAATGTCCTTTTCCGGTGGCATCCCTGGCATGTCTGCTGGAAACACATCAGAAAAATCCCTCACAACGGGAACCAAATCAATACTAGGAGTCTCAGCTCCAACATCCCCCACAAATACCAAGTATGATAAACACCCTTCCCAATCATCCGCTGGGCCTTTAAGAAAGAGATTACACGGCTAGGTACATAATCGGTTGAACCACGCCACTTAACTCTCGAAACACCTGGCATAGCCAACGTGACTGTCTTTGCATGACAGTCCAAAATAGCATGACACGAAGATAACCAGTCCATGCCTAAAATAAGAACGAAGTCTACCATCCTCAAAAGCAACAAATCAACTCGAGTCTCCATAACCCTAATAGTAACAAGACAAGACCGATACACATGGTCCACAACAATAGTATCAACCACTAGGGTAGATACATGCACAGGTAAGGCAAGACACCTTCGGGTCGTACCCAAATGATGGGTAAAATATGAAGACACAAAAGATTATGTAGATCTGGGATCAAATAAAACAAAACCATCTCTATGGCATACTGAGATAATATCTGTAATAACTACATCAGCTGCAATGGCGTCTTTCATGTTCGGAAATGCATAGAATTGATCCTGACTACTACTAGGCCGATCTCTACCCCTAGGGTAGCCACTAGCTACCTGACCCCTACCCCTACTTGACTGGGATGGTGCTAAAGTAGATGGAGTAGAAGAGGGAGGCTGATCCCTCTACATAGACCAACCACTATAAAGCGGAGGACACTGTCTCTTCATGTGGCCAAACTCACCACACTTATGACAACTACCTGGCACTGGAGAAGGGGACCGAAGGGAACCCCTCGCACCGGAATGACCAGCCGATGCACCCTGCAAAAGGACCCTGAGCTGAGTGGGCATATGATGAGCTTTGAGCTGGGAGGCCACTAAGTGAAGACTGGCCCTGCTGATAAACCTGATGACCGCGCCTAAAGATGCCCCGCGATACTCCGGACGAGCTAACTGATGAGGCCTGAAAGAACGACCTCTACTCTGTTGGACCAGGCCCCTAGATAGAACTCCACTGAAGCTATCTGATCCTCGAGGCCTCTTGGCCTCCCACTCCTCTCTCTCCTAACGTCGAGCTATCTCAATATCACAAGCAATATCCAATACATCCTCAAAGGTATGGCTCAGGATCCTCTCTCTCGAGTCATCAAAGTATGGATGGGATAAATGAGTCTGTCCACAAACTATCTAATCCTCTCCCGATCAGTCTGGACCATTCATGGAGCATAACAAGCCAACTCTAAAAATCTCACCTCATACTGTATCATAGACATATCTCCCAGACGAAGCCACTCAAACTATCTCAGCAAATCTTCTCTCTAAGATTGCGGTACCCATTTCTCCAAGAAGAGAGTGGAGAACTCCTGCCATGACAAAGGCACTGCACTTATCGGCCTACACTTCTCATATGCCTCCCACTAAGTAAAGGCTGCTCCTGAGAACTGAAAGGTGGTAAATGATACCCCGCTCGACTCTAAGATCCTTGTTGTCCGAAGCATACGTCGACACTTGTCAAGAAAACCTTGGGCATCCTCACCCGTAACACCAATGTAAGTAGGATGTGAGAGCCTGGTGAACCTCTCAAGATGACGCTGCTCATCGTCTGGCATCACTGGAACCCCATCACCCTGAACCGGGGCAACTGGCTAAACTGGGGCAACCAGCTGAGCTGGTGGTGGTCCTGGTGTCTGCAAGCCCTGCACTACTGCTTGGACGTGCGAGCTGCAGGGGTCTAATAACTACCCCCGGTCTGAGAATTAGCTATAGTTGTAGTGGCCAATACTGCCTGAGCTAGGCCAGCACAAACTGATAAAATTTGAGCTAGGGCCTCCTAAAGACTCAAAATCACAATAGGCGCGACTGGTGCCAGAGCAGGTGCTGCTAGAGTATCTACAGTTGGAGGCTGATCCTAAATGGGGGCACACTACCAGAAAATAGACCTATGGCAACAGTATTGTAGCAACGGTTACACAAGCGTTGCAATAAAATATGTATGGCAACGGTTACAACCGTCGCATAATCCTCTCAGACCTATTAAGATAGGTAGTAAAATAAACCGTTGCATTAGGGAAAAAACCGTGGCTATAGACTTACGTACTGCAACGGATTAAGAAACCGTTGCAATAGACTGTCTTTGGCAACGGTTCCTGAAAAAATAGTGCTAGTGGGACCGTATGTATTACTTTCCCTCCCTGTTTTCCCTCTCCCGGCCCTAAATATTTCGCGCCCTGTTTTTCGGAAAGCAGAGACAAGAAAAACAAAAAGCAACCGAGAAAAGCTCTAAAAGAAAAACAAAAAGTTTTAACACATATACAAAAAGCAAAAACCCTAAATTTGTTACAAGCACTTGCTGTCCACACTCAAGCAACCACAGAGAAAAGCTTACGGAGAAAAGATTTTGTTGAAAATTCCTTCGACTGGTTTATTCGGCTATCTGGAAGTGTGAAGGTTCGTTTGTCACTTTCTATTTCAGCACATGAACTTAGATGAAATGTTTTCCTATTTAGGGTGAAACGATTTCAGTAAAGACATATGGATATGAATGCTAAAATCTGGTATATTCAAGATTTCTTTTTCCTTTTTAGGGTGATTCGATGTATGAAGACTTTTGTCTAGGATTAAGTTAATAATAATGTTAAAGTCCATCTCTGTTACTTCAAATTGTCCCGGTTTGTTCCAAAAATGGGATAATTAGCGACTCGACATCAGAATTCGATATACATCTTCTATTTGAATGATATCTTAGAACAGTCGCTGGTTTGCAATAGGTGAGCATGTTTTTTTTTTGGTAACTGGAAGGTAAAACATGGATTAGGTATGATTTTGACTGATGCTATGGCATTTGTTTCCGACTAATTTTGATATGTAACTGTAGTTACATGAAAATCCAATACAGATGTTACTTTCGTATATTGGAGATTTGGTTAAGAGTTGAACTCAAGGTTTTGTCGATGGCCTTAGCCATTGTGATTTTCATTCGTACATTGGATATTTTGATTATATTTCCGTAGAAAGAACATGTCGACTTTGCGAATAGAGTGATTTTGCAATAAATTTATCCGAAATCGGAAGAGTTCACTGGTACGTCTATCTGGACAGATTTTAAGATAGTCTCTACATGCTGTAAAAAGTTTCTATTTTCATCTGTAATGCATGAAATAGTAGCATACTAAAGGCATATATTGAAAAAACTCAATGGAATAGTGATATTTCCCTTTTATCATTTGCAGATGTGACAGAGCCTTTGTTAGTCGAGGTTGATCAGATTTATCATCTTGCAGCCCTGCTTCTCCAATATTCTACAAGTACAATCCTGTTAAGGTATGTCTGATTTTTAAACTTGCTTAGTAACTTTTTAAACATATCAACTTCAATTGACATGCATCGACTTTTTGCCGGCCTTCCTAAACATGTTTTTAATTTCATTTAGGATAATTCTCTCTAATTAGTTTATAAATCGTTGTGGTTTGTGATTACGACTTTAGACTTTTGTTGATTTCTTTGTTTTGTTGTCGTTTCATTGCCGATTAGTGTATCTTTTGGCTTCAAGCGTTAGTGTGTTGTTAATTGTTTATGAGAAGTACAAACATGAGCCACGAAAAGTTGTTTAGCAATTTGCAGAAGTTTTTTTTGTCGTTTGCATTTATTGTTGTATTTGCTATAAAATTTTGGTTTTCATATCTGTTTAGAATGACAAAGGTATCTTGAAAATCTGTGTTACTAGTGGTGTGGAAATATTTGGCCTGGAAATCTAAGCTACAACTTTCTCTAACCTCTGGATCTCTTCAAATTATCTTCTGTCAACCTCATGTGGAAATATTCCTATGTTGATTTCTGATTATGTTAGCATATTTCAATGAAAAGTTTAAGTGTGAGTTGGTTTCAGTGATGAATTTAACACTTATTTGATGAAATCTACTTACTGAAATGATCGAATTAATATGGAAGATGATATAACCAGGAATCTACTTGCATCTCTTTCTTTTTGTGCAATAGAGAAAGCTTTAGATTAAGTGATATAATTATGTATCTCCAGTAATTCGTGGAATTTGTTATTTGGATCTTAATTTTTCTGATTCGCATTTGTGACCTATAGGCGATTTAATATTCAATGGAAAATGGAGATAAAAGTTGGATGGGTCTCCGAAGATCCACGGATGAGTATATTCGGGGCGTGAATGATTTTCTTGATAGGGCATTTGAACGGGCTTCCCAAGGCAATGAAATATTATGTCCTTGCAAAAAATGTGCTAATTGTTATTGGCATATTAGAAATGTAGTAGAGGACCACTTGGTTGGTTATGGATTTATTCAAGGATACACCAAATGGATTTTCCACGGGGAAAAGATTTCCTCGAGAAATAATCCACATCCAAGCAATTGCGATGAATCTTCCAACATGCACGATGATATTGATGGACTACTTCATGACACTTTTAGAAATGTTGAGGGTGACACGAGCCATGAAGAAGGCGTGCGAAAGGGACCATCTGAAGATGCAAAGAAATTTTTTAAATTAGTGGAGGAAGGAAAACAAGAGTTATATCCGGGGTGTGAGAATTTTTCTAAACCGAGTTTCACCATTCGATTGTACTTAATCAAATGCATTCATGGATTGAGTAATGTTGCTTTTTCAGACTTGTTAGAGTTGTTAAAAGAGGCATTTCCATTTGCTAAGCTACCCGAGTCTTTTTACAAGGCAAAAAATATGATAAAAGATTTGGGTCTTCATTATGAAAACATACATGCGTGCCCTAAGGATTGCATGCTTTTTTGCAATGAAAATGAGAAGAATGATAATTGCTCTGTATGTGGAACTTCTAGATGGAAGAATGTTGTTGATGGCGTGACTAATGCAAGCTCCAAAATCCCTGCAAAGGTTTTAAGGTACTTTCCCTTAAAGCCTAGGCTTCAAAGGATATTCATGTGCTCTGAAACAGCTGCAGCTATGAGATGGCATGCTACCTGAACGACCCAATGATGGGAATTTAAGACATCCCGCTGATGGGGAAGCGTGGAAGAATTTTGATTTCTTGCACAAGGATTTCTCTCGGGATCCTCGTAATGTTAGATTGGGTCTTTCAAGTGATGGTTTTAATCCGTTTCGAACCATGAGCATTTCCCATAGCACATGGCCTGTTATGCTAATGAACTATAATTTATCGCCATGGATTTGCATGAAGCCGGAGAATATAATGTTGTCAATGATCATTCCAGGTCCTTCTTCACCAGGAAATGATATAGATGTGTACTTACAACCACTGATTGCTGAATTGAAGGAACTATGGGATACAGGGGTAGAAACATATGATGCTAAATCTGACCAAATGTTTCAAATGCGTGCAGCCTTGTTGTGGACAGTTAGTGATTTTCCAGCACTAGCAATGCTTTCCGGATGGAGCACCAAGGGGAGACTTGCATGCCCGACTTGTAACTATGGAACATGCTCTCAGTATCTCAAACATAGTCGTAAGATGTGTTACTTGGGTCATCGGGCATTTTTGCCTCCTGATCATCAATTTCGAAGAGATAAGAAATCATTTGATGGTAAAGAGGATCATAGAATAGCACCTACTCCCTTGTCAGGTGTAGATGTGTCAGAAGAATTGCGTGAATTTAATCATGTCTTTGGAAAGGGTCAAAAGAAACGGCGTCGGGGTAATGAAGGTCCATGGAAGAAAAAATCAATCTTTTTTGAATTGCCGTATTGGGAACATAACAAATTGAGACACAATCTTGATGTAATGCACATCGAGAAGAACATATGTGATAGTTTACTTGGTACTTTATTGGATATGCCTGGAAAGTCAAAAGATCATGTAAACTCTCGCTATGACTTGGAAGAGATGGGGATACGAAAAGAGCTTCAACCATTAAAAGATAAGGATAATAAGAAAGTTTATTTGGCTAAAGCTTGTTTCTCCATGCAACCAGAAGAGAAAAAGTTGTTTTGCACTGTTTTAAAAAATGTGAAATTACCAAAAGGGTGTGGGTCGAATATATCACGACGTGTGGAAGTGGAGGAAATGAAAGTATCAGGGTACAAGAGTCATGATGCTCATTTTATCATGCATTACTTGCTCCAGGTTGCAGTTAGAAAAGCGTTGCCCAAGAATGTTTCTTTGGTCTTGATTAGGTTGGGGAACTTCTTTAGAGCCATATGTAGCAAGGTTATAAGGAGAAGAGATCTTGAAAAAATGCAATCTGAAATCAATGAAATTGAGTGCTACCTTGAAAAGATATTTCCTCCAACTTTTTTTGACATAATGGAACATTTGCCTATCCATTTAGTAGATGAAATTAAGCTTGGGGGTCCGGCTCATTTGCGTTGGATGTATCCTATTGAGAGAAATCTGTGTAAGTATAAGGCATTTGTTCGTAACCGATATCATCCAGAAGCGTCAATAGCGGAGGGATTTTTGGCCGAAGAGTGCTTGACCTTTTGTTCGAGATACCTACATGATGAGGTGAAAACAAGATTTAGCAGGTATCAAACAGAAGATGATGAATGGGTTGAAACAGAGGGAGATGATGTGTCACCTATATTCCCTAAGACAGGCTATCCAATCGGACGTGAGAAGAAAACCAAAGGCAATGCATTTACCATGGATTTACAATTATGTATTGAAGCACATCGATATGTTCTGTTCAATACCGGAGATGAACAAATGGAGATGTTTATCCAGTAAGATAATTATCATTTTTATTATAAACTTTATTAATTTACTTATATGATATGATAATTTATACTTTATTAATAAAGGCTAATATATGAATCTAAAATATTCATGTTTGCAGGGAACATAAGAGTTTAATAGATAATAATACAAGATCAAATGCATGGATTAGAGCACGAAATCATAGTCAACAATTCAGCAACTGGTTCAAAGAGAAAGTTAAAACTGTTGAAGTGCCAAATCATTTACGATGGCTAGCTAAAGGGCCTAATATAGTTGCAAAAAGATATACTGGATATTTCATCAATGGATGCCGATTTCATACGATGGAACGAGATAGCCGAGTCAAGACTCAAAATAATGGAGTGACTCTGTTAGCAAAAACTGATAGTTTTGCTAGTGCTAGAGATTCAAACCCTATTGATGGAGAGGTTATCTATTATGGATCTATTCAGGATATCATTGAGATTGATTATTGGGGTTGTTTTAGTGTTATATTGTTTAGATGTGATTGGTTCCATAATGAAATAGATAAATATGGCTTAACTCGGGTATACTTCAACAGATTATGTAGTGTCGATGACCCCTTTGTATTGGCATCTCAAGTGCATCAAGTTTTTTATGTGGAGGATCCAACAAAGAATGATGTTTTTTACCCAAGAAACAGAGTCCCCATTGACTTGTACGATTTGGAGGAAGAGAATTGTGATAATAATGCAGACACATTTTGGAGGGAGCTTGATGATGATATTGGTTCATCAGTTAGATTACCTGATGTTGATGTCATATGGTCGAGAGCAGATGTTCCTAGTGATGTTATTGATATGCCATCTCATGCAGAGCTTTTACAAGATACAAATATAGAAACATCGGAAGAAGATGATGATATCGATGATACTGATTGGGATTGGATGGATGTTGATGATTGAATAGTAATTTCTGAACTTTTTTTGAATATGCAAATATGAAAACTTCAGAAGAGTTCTCTTTTGCATTTTCTTCTATTCTTCTTTGTACCATCACTTTGAAAGAAAATGGAAAAGAATGTTATTTCATATTGCTTCTTTGATTGTTCTATAGTTTTATTTGAATGTAATTTTCTTTGCCTGTTGTGCACCATAACTATGTTATGCATAACAGTCTGGTTGTTTCTTGATCACCTGTGTTTGTGGAAGGTTGTTGCTCCACTGTTTCTAGATGCAGTAGAGTATAGTTTTCAGGTAAAACATGAATTAATAACATATTGTTTCTAGTGCTGACTGCAGTCTTTTTTCTTTTAGCTGGGGGTGGGGGATTACACAACATAGAGGATAAGTTCTAATACTTACTGCACATGAAGCTATCAGAAGAAAGCCTGAAAGTGCACTATGCAGTCTAGTAGTTCCTGAAAAGTTCTCTCCTGAACTCGGCACTGTTGCAGGATATCCACAGATTTTCTCTCCTGAACAAGCCTTGGACTAGTGTTACAAGTAGTGTAGGATCAATATTTTCTTTAGGTTTGTGGGTTGTGCGAGGGGCTCCAAGTTTCGCAGTTGAACTTTGCGAAGTTATAATTGTTCTTCTGTACCTATTAACACCTATCAGAATGGTTCCAATGCTGGAATTTATCTACAAGGGATCATACATGACCTTTGAAGGAGTAAACTGGATTGCTCTTGAAACCTTCATAGTGGTTTCCCATGTTTATTCCACTCTAGTCATGCTGCTATCCATATCTAAAGGCCAGTCCTCGCACCAAATCTGTGGATAAGCACTTGTATCATTCAATGGAATAGCTCCTGCCTCAGCTCTTGGCATTACATTAAGCTATTAGATCATCTAAGATAGAAGTCTAAGAAAAACCAGTTACAGCTTTAGAAAAAATCTGATTATCATAGGCTTGCACAACTGGATTCACCACATTAAAAATCCTTGCTAATGCTGTCTTAGCAGGAACATCGCGTAGGTTTTGCATTCAGGTGTTTAAATTTTTTGGTAGATAGGAACAATGTTTAGATTGCTTTCTTATATACTGATTTTGGCTCTAACTGTTTCATGTTTTATTCTTTTGACAGATTTTGATAGTCATGAGACAGGACGAAGGTTTGAAACAAAAGAAAAAAACAAAAAACTCGACATGTATTACTGCTGGAACACTTGCCTCTTTGGCATACCAAAAAAAGTTATCGCTGACCAGAAAAACAAAGGTTCCAGCTAGCGGTATACGATCAAGTGAAGAGCGTGAGCATCTTCAAAATTTAGCTGAAGACAATCAGATACTAACTGAAATAGCCACCCCTGCAGCAGAAATATTAGAGGAGCAAATTCAATTGAATTCAACTGTTGATGTACAAGAACAATCTGAACAACAAGGCAAGAATTTGCATACAAATACTAGCATTCTTTTTCAATTATAAAATTGAATTATATGTAATTTTGTGATTATCTATGGTTGTATTATTGTAGGGTCTTCTGCTCAAAAAAGGAAAAGAGGTAAAACAAAGATGTTAAATGTACATGGGAGGCATGACCGAAAATTGATCGTAGTAAATGAGCAAAATCAACTCTGTTGGTCCTAGTAAAGATGTTGTGGCGGAATTGGGCAGTTTCCTTGGCACATTGGCAAGGAATGCGAATCTTTGCCCTCTTGATATATATGATTGGAGGAAAATGGACACAAAAGATGATTTGTGGGCATATACCAAGGTTTGAAGTTTCTAATTCAATTTTTGTTTGAATATATTCAATACTTTTTTACTAACTCCTTAAAAAATTTTATAGGAAAAATATGATATCCCTGACACTGCAAAAAAATGGGTTTTGGAGGGAATTCAAGCTGCTTGGAGAAGACACAAGAGTAATTTAAAAAGAAAGCACTTTGAAGCCTACGAGAATGATGAAATTCGAATGCAAAATAGGCCTGAATATATTCCAACATCTCAATTTAAGGATCTCCTCAAATATTGGAACTCCGAAAAAGTCCATGTAAGTTTAATTACTTGCAGCGACTAAAACTTATAACTTACAAACAATGGTATATTTGCATTTATAACTTACAACTGTACATATTATCCACTTTATCATCCTCGTCTTCTTTTTTATTTCTCTCTAGCTATTGTCTTTTGCTTCTTTAGCATTCAATTCTTCATTTTCTCATCAACAACCGTAGAGATTGTTCAATTCTTCATTAATCCTACTCTCCTCTACAGTTGCTAAACTTGAATTGTTTAATAGGTTAATCTTGTTGGTTAAATGAAAGAGAGGATTTAATAAGTAGTTTCACTAATTATGTACTTGTACAAGTTTGATGATTTAGCATTTTGAGTACCTGTGAGCTCGTTTGAGGTATAACTTAACTGAACACTTCTTTCTCTGGTCTTGTTGACTCCTTTATGTGCAGAAAATGTCAGAGATCAATACCGAGAATCGAAAAAAAATGAAGAATCCACATACTGTTGGCAAAACAAGCTTTGCTTGTAGTCCGCAATGATTTGGTGTGTGCTCTTATTTATCAGTAAATATGATCATGTTGTCATTTCTAAGAATATTTTTGACACCCAATCTTATATAATGTATCTAGGAAAAAGAGAAGAACACTTCCGAACCTTTATCTCTTCGAGAATTCTTTGTGACTACAAGAGCAAGAAAACCTGGAAGGTCATACAAGGAATCTGATGAAGATACAACTACTAAAATTGTGCGAACTCTATCTTATTGTTTTTTTATTGAAATTATTATTTGTTCGTACTGGCTTTTAGTTACTAGAATTTTCATTTTAAAAATTTGTATTATAGGCTGAAATGGAAAAAATTGAAACACAACAAAGTGAAGATGGTAGCACTTCTGTTAATGCATTTGCAGCCGTTATGGGACCTGAACATCCGGGACGACTTAGATTGTATGGACGAGGGGTTACAAGCACTTCTTTGAAAGGAAAAATGGGACATTTTGAATCCTATTCAAATGCTACAAATGATCTAGTGCAACAAATGGAAGAAAGGATGATAAGAATGTTCGAGGAACAGAAGTTACAATTTGAGAAACAGAAGGAACAATATGAGGAACAAAAGAGAATGATGCGACAAGAAATTCTAGGAGATATCTTTGTACAGCTTCAGCGTTCAGGATTGCAAATCGATCCTAATATTATAGCAAACTTGTGTGCTCGTTCACCAGGAGAAGCTTCGTCCGCACAACAATTAGCTATTCAACCAATCAACAGGCCATCTTTTGGCAGCAACAATCAAGGTTCGATTTCTTTTCGATATTAGTTATAGATTGGTTGTGTTCGCAATCTGTATCACCTGATGACCTGATTGTATGCTTAGACATAATTAGACATGCTATCAATGGTTCAGTCCAGCCAGCAAATTTGCTGCTGGCAATGATATAGGAGAGCTGGTTGGATTCTGTTTTACCAGTTTCTTTCTTCAGTTGACATGCCTTACATGTGGAACATGCATCCTTGGTTATAGACCATTCCTTGGTCGTTTGAATGCTATTTCTTGAATTATTTGTCAACACTGCCGAGGGTCGTTTGGAATGCTATTTCAAGCTGGAGAGTGGAAAACATACAACTCCCAGCTTGGACAAAAGCGTTTGATGTTGTGATGTTCCCAGCCCTTTAGTCATAAGGTCTGCCAGTAACATTTTTGTGGAAATATACTCTGGTGTGATCAATCCCCTTTTTAGATTTTTCCTCACAAAATGACAATCTATCTCTATATGTTTAGTCCTTTTATAAAATATGGGATTTGCAGCTATTTGCATAGTTGCCTCGCTATCACAGTGCAAACTTACTGGCGTTTGCATTTTTTTTCCTAGTTCCTCCAGTAAACCAACCATCCAGATAATCTCTGTCATTGCAGTTGCCATACTTCTATAGAGAATCTCCCAGCTTGATCACATATCCTGTCACAAACTTTCTGGTGTTAGGGCAGGATGCCTAATCTGAGTAACAGAGGCTTGTAAGCATTTATGTCTCTCCCTTTTCCTGAGTTGTATCCCTAGACTGGTGCTCCTTTGATGTATTAGACTGGTTATCATAATCTACTATAGTAAGCTTATGATTCGGCTCCATGGGTGTAGCAACAGGTTTTCATCCACTGAATCATGCATCGACAATTAGTCCATTTTTATTGCAAAAACCTGTAGCTTGAGATAAACCTACAATTGGATTCTGTTTTACCCGTAGCTTGATATAGAAGAGTTGGTTGGATTCTGATATAGGAGAGCTGGTTGCAAAAATTTAAAATAACTATGACTCAAACAGATAAGTGTTATTTCTAGGTTAATCCTATTGCTGCTGACATAATTTAAAATAACAGATAAGTGTTATTTTTTGTTATCGAGTAACTGTTCAAGCTCATATTGTCAAAGTGCTTATATATTTTTTAGTTCAGTTGTATTATACAGTTTTGCATAATGTGACATCTCACTTTGAAGTCTGAATTTGAGATCTACTGAACATTGTTAGATCTCGGGCATAACTTTGATTCTTAAGAATATGTATAAGGGAATAGCCACTAATTGTGTTGCTGTTTCTCAGTGGAGGCAGAGACAGCATTGCAGATAAGTTCCAATGGTTTAGTCCACAAGGGTCGTTTGAATGCTATTTCTTGAATTATATGTCAACACTGCCGAGGGTCGTTTGGAATGCTATTTCTTAGTCGTTATAGTGCTCATTACAGTTGTATTACAGTCGTTACAGTGCTATTTCTTAGTCGTTACAGTTGTATTACAGTCGATCCTAATGTTATAGCAAATTTATGCCAGGAGAAGCTTCGTCCGCACAACAAGCAGCTATTCAACCAATCAACAGGCCATCTTTTGGCAGCAACAATCAAGGTTCGATTTCTTTTCGATATTAGTTATAGATTGGTTGTGTGCGCAATCTGTATCACTTAAAAACAGAGAATTGGTCTCTCTTTTCCTCTTTTGTTGTGTGCACCATCTGTTTCTCTCAAACTACTATCCTTTGCTACTTCTAATTAATTGATCTACTAGTGTTTCATTGTGCTACTGAAATTTTAAAACAGATAAGCAAGACGACTATATGCTAATGGCTAAAGCCGAGGTTTTAAACAGAATTCTATTTCTTAGTCGTTACAATGCTCATTACAGTTGTATTACAGTCGTTACGGTGCTATTTCTTATTCATTACAGTGCTATTTCTTAGTCGTTACAGTTACAGTTAAGAATGCTTATGATCTTGGGATCAAAACTGGATGAACCATCGTTCATGTACTGATACAGGTCTTTTCCCTTTCAAGTACTTGTTTTGAATGTGATAATCAGGTGTCCATCCGCTATGTATGTGCTGCTGTATGTTGTTAGGCAGATTTGAATGTTTCCTACACACCTTTTGTTAGGCATAACGGCAGATTATTAGGCAGAATGGTCCTGTAACTATTTTTCTTGCCTCTAACTATTTCTTTTTCTTGCCTCTAACATCTTTTTCGTGCCTCTAACTATTTCTGTTCTTGTTGAATTTACAGGTGAACCAAATGATCAAGGGGGAGATGAAAGCAGTGAAGACCTTACCTAAAAGTATTGGTCGAAGAATCTTCAGACAATCTAGGAATGTTTTTATTTTGTAACTATTTTGCAAACTTATGTATTCCAACTCTTGGATAATTAAACACTTTTATCGTATATTTTGCTTTTATAAATGGATAATTGCAGTTGTATATTTTGAATTATGATTCTGTTGATGAATATATTTTCATTTCGTCAGTTATGTATTAATTTCAGTGTATTATATATTTATCTTGTTGCGATACCCTTATATAGCTTCCAATAAGCGTAGCAGTAGCTCAGGATAAGCGTTGCAGTAGCACAGGATACGTGTTGCAGTAGCTCAGGATATTCGTTGCAGTAGCTCAGCATAACCGTTGCATCAGCCTGTAATAACCGTTCCAACAGGAAAAACAAAATAATATATAAAATGTTGTGATGCCTATAGCAACGGTTCTCAGTCGTTGCAATATCGAAATAGCGGCGGTTCAAAACCGTCGCCATATCTCACTTTTAACTGTTGGTTTTGGTCATGATACAACCGTTGCATTAGATGTTCCTATGGCAACGGTTGTTAAACCGTTGCTTAAAACCGTTGCAATTGACCAATGGCGACGCAAGTTCCCGCAACAGACGCTAAACCGTGCCACTATCTCTATCGCAACGGTTGTCGTTACTATGGCAACGGATGTTGTGGCGTTGCCTTAGGCCTATTTTCTAGTAGTGGCAACTGGTGCTGCCCCTGCTGATATGCCTCGCCCACGACCACGGCCACATTTAGGCCTCTAGTGGGTTACAATGGTGGTCATGCGCCATGTCCAGTAGCACGTGTTCTCGTCATCTACGAGAGAATAGAATAAAAAAATTTAGTTCTTGGATCAACAAAGTCGCACGACAAGAATTTCAAGAATTTGAAGTTTTCCTAAAGGTTCTGCAACCTCTCAAGGATAAATAGAGACATCTCAGTGACGATCCGCGAGACTCTACTAAACCGGCTCATGATTCACGAGACAAAGTAACCTAGGCTATGATACCAAATTGTCACGATCCTAACCTGGTCATGATGGCACCCAGCACACTACTAGGCAAGCCCGACCATTTACCATATATTCACCCAATTGATAGACCAAAGTTGACAAGTGAAATAGTAAGTCATTAAGCCATTTAAGTCAAATACGGAAAATACTAGTAAAATACTGATGTTTAGCAAAACATAGCATGTAGCCCAACCATGGACCCAGAAATATGAGACTCTACCAAACAGAGTGTTATCCTACCATATATTCTGTCTTAAAGTCTGAAAATGCGTAAATAAAAGACAAGAATATAGGGAAGAGCCAACGGCTGCAAATGCCATGCAGCTACCTCAACACTCCCGGAAGCAAGTCTGTTGATCACTGAAAATCTACTCAGCATGAGAAGAAGGACCTGGATCTGCATGCAAGGTGCAGGGAGTAAAGTGAGTACTTCGAACCAATGAGTAATAAACATAACTAAATTCTGATGGTAAGAAAACACAGAAAATGCACAAAGTACTCTATATCTAGCAATTCATAACCGAACAGCGGAGACAATATATATGAACTAATACAACTAAGAACAATGCATGAAAGAATGTAACACACATAACGGTACACTCTAATACCCCCTGCGGCTTGCAGCCCGCTCCATAGATTTAACGTCGATAGCGGGGTGTGTAGAGACCCCGGAGGGGCTCCTACAGCCCGGCGCAATATCTGCCATATCTTGGCATCAAATAGGATCACGGCCTCAGTATCAATATATCATTGATGCGGCGTGCAGTCCGATCCATAATAAGGAAATCAACCTCACAGTAGGGTCCTCGACCTATCTAAGTCAAATAAATTCTTAACCAATCGGGCATGACTTACTATCGAGATATCGGCCCTCTTCCTTTTTCATTAATGTTCATGATAAAAAATACAGCGTTTATAATTTCAATAAAAGAAAGCATGACTGAGAGTATGGGATATGTACACAAGTGAGGTATCACACATAATATCCCCTAAGGATTCTATAGTTAGGCACAAGGCCTCGATCACGATAATAAGCCTAATTTACAGTGATAAAGTATGCGTCACAATCACCCACATACAGGAGACCAAGTCTCAATCCCCAATAGTAATCGACCCTGCACTCACCGTGGAATGCGTGTCACACCTCAATATAGTGTCATGATGTGAAAGTCTAGGGTTTCAAACCCTCAGAATACCAGTTACATCAATTACTCACCTCAAACCGGCTAAAGAACTAGTCTGTCAAGGCTTTTTCTCTAAAATCAACCTCCTCGCGCGCCAAATATGGCCAAAACCATATAGAATACATTATATTATACTAATGGAACATAACCCAATATAAAGAACTCAAAAAACACCCAAAAACACGAAGTTGGCAAAACCCGAGCCGTGGGCCCACTTCTCAAAAAATTACGAAATTCACATCACTAGATTCCTCATCTCACCACGAGTTCCTACATACCAAATACAAGAATCAGAGTCTATTGGACCCCTTAAATTGTCATTTTAAGCTTTCTTAGGTTTCAAGCCCTAACCTCCATTTTTACCCTTTAATTCCTTGAAATTCAGTATTTAATCCATAGTTTTATACTATAAAAATATAATCCGAGTCAAATGATTCATACCTGATGAAACCCCTTTGATTTCTCTCAAAAATTGCCCAAGAATCACCTAAGTCGAAGTCCCACAATGTTTTCCTTCTTTTCCCAATTTTTGAACACTGTTCACTATATCTCCAGGTCGTTTTCTGCTTATGCGGTCAAATTACTGCACCTATGGTCCCGCACAGGCAACCAAAATGACCGCTTATGGTGTCTCACGTAAAACCCTGGGACTGCTTCTGCGGTCTTAAACTTGCGGCTTCTGCGATCAATATGATCGCTTATGCGGTCTCCACAATACTCCCATGACCGCTTCTGCGGTTGAATACCGCACCTGCAGTGTCCGCTTTTGCGGAAGGCTTACGCTTATTCAGAATGTGCCCCCCCCCCTTTCGGACCATTTATGAGACCCTATAGCTATATCTGCGAAACCGCTCATGCGGCTCTTTTTCTGTAGATGCGGAAATACCAGAAGCCAAAAATATCAAACCTGCTGTAAGCTTCAAAAATTCCCGTTTAACCATCCGAAATCACCCCGAGGCCCCCAGGACCTCAACCAAAAGCACCAAAACATCCCTAAACCTTATTTAAACTTGTTCCAATCCTGAAAACATGACAAATAATGCTAAAACCATTAAATCACATCTAATTCAATCCTAAGTTTCTCTAAAACTTCCGCAATACGCAATCAATCAAAAACCTGACCAATCGACGTTTGAATGACCTGAAAATTTGCAGACATATCCAAATTCACCTAACGAAGCTACTGCAACTTTTGTAATTCCATTCTGACTCTCGAATCAAAATCCCACCTATCAACCATTTGCCAAAATTTCAACCTCGCTAATTCAAGCCTATTTCTACACCGCACCTCTAAATTAAATTCTAATTGCACTCCTAAGTCACAAATCTTGCCCCGAAGCCAACCAAACCATGAGAATTCATATCTAAACCCTCTAACCATGGTAGTCTACTTTCGGTTGACTTTTCTACAACAAGCTTTCTTCTATGAGGCTATGTGCCTAATTTCCAACTAACACCAACTCAATTCCACCCGATCAACTCAAATACTGATATTGAACATAAAACAACACAATATGGGGGAAACGGGATGGTAACTCACGTGATGAAGGGCCTGGTCGTCATACTATTGATTTGGACACCTTTTAGAGAACAAAGGTCCTATGAACATGATATCTATGTGCAGGTTTTATTATCAAACCTTTAAACGGTTTGCCTAGGCATGTTTATAGATGCAGAATGCAGCGGTTTATGGACCGTATTTTTATATAAATTTGTGGAACACTTAGAAGCTAACCTATAGGCAGGGTTTCTAGGCACAGAGATGCAGAAATTAAAGGTTAACCCTATAGGAATGATATCTAGGCGCATTTGCAGAAATTAAAAGTTACCCTATAAGCATGATTTCTAGGAGTATTTGCAAAAATAAAAGGTTATCCTATAAGCATGATTTCTAGGTGTATATATAGAAATAAAAAGTTACCCTATAAACATGATTTCTAGGTGTATTTGCAAAAATAAAAGTTTAACCTATAGGCATGATTTCTAGGTGTTTTTCCAGAAACAATTAAACTATAGGCAGGATCTCTACCCTTGGTGCAGAAAACTAAATCCCATCCCCCCTTTTACTAAGTTCCCCAGAGCGTGTACAAATTATTACAACCTAAAAAGAAATAAAATTTGAATTAAAAAATACATAAAAAATCCCCAGCTGCATCCAAGGAACCTAATTCAGACTTAATGCCTAATAATATGAGATTGAGCCATTTCTGAGATCCATATTTCCAAGCCTTCTCTCATCTAGGGTGTTTGAGAGATCCAAGGGATTTCAGGAACCCCAAGTAGTGCATACACCTAAGATATTAGTCAGAAATTGAGTTGTGGAGTGTGGAAGTGCCAGCCCTTATGTGTCCAAGTTCAAAGGGAGATCAAGGGTCTCAAGGAAAGGTTCACATAAGAGGGGCAATACTTAAGTTCTAAGAATGAGTGTAAGTATAATAGAAGGGCTAGGGGGATACCCAGGCAGGCTGGTGGTCATGCCCAGCCACAAAATAGACTGGCACACCCCTGACAAAACCTATTCATCAAGCATTTAGAGAGTAAGGACCTACTGGAGGTCAAGCCATGGCATGAAAAATAATCAAAAATACTAGCAGGCCACGGATGTTACTCAGCACACACAATAAGGGAGTGGGGACAGGGAATTGACAAAGCTTAAGCCCCAAAGGGCCTAGTTCATATCCATGGACAATGATTTCAGACATTGCCATGTTTCTGAACCATATCTTAAAGCATATAAATGGGATATGAGGGTTTGGGATTCATAAAGTATCACATAAATAACACACAACTGACAGAATGTACACGTAAATTAAGCATGGAATTACAAGGGAAAGGGGACATGTTAAAACATGCTAGAAACACATGTTAGCTAAGGAAAACATGAGCAGAAGTAGACATGAATAAAACATATTGTTGTTGGAACTTGAATATTAACTAGGACATAACAGTAAAGAAACAAAGTGCAGAAAAGTTGAGCAAGCAAGAGTTCACAGCAGCACAAGTAGCAGAAAGAGAGAGTGTTAAGTGTAAGAGAGTATTTTTGAACTCAGATTGTTCGTTTGTGTTCAAAGAAAAGGGAGGAGAGTATTTATAGCTTTGAAAACGTGTAGAGAAATAAGGTAATAAGTACAAATCTAACACAGATATAGGCATGGTCACAAATAAGAATCAAGTAGCATATGACTCCCCTTTCTTCATGGGATTCTTATTCGAACGGATACTAATATGATCCAAATAAGGAAAGGAGAATCGGTCTTGTAAGCAGAATGGCAGTTGCCATTAAAAAATATAAAGTCATACAATAGGCAATTAAGTCTAAGTACAGGATTTGAAGTTATTTTTGGAAAGATTCACTAAGGCCAATCAAAAAAAGAGAATCAATTACACTTTGACAAGCTAGTAAAAATCAAGATCTTAGGGAAGGAAAAGTTTAACCTTTTTTTGAAATCAATTTCGATTTAAAATAAATCATAGGAGGAACTCAGTATATTGCATGCACAAATAGTAGACATGTGAGGCCAAGCTATGGCAAAAGAAATATCATACAGAAATAACATAGAGCAGACATTCAAAATATGCTAGTTATGCTTCAGTGTGTAATATAGAGAGATGGAGTCGAAAACATGCAGTGAGTTGAGTGAGAATCATAATCGTAGAACATATAGAGAAAAGAAATGTTGAAACAAGGAATCAAGTTAAATAATTTCACACATACAAGCTGCTCAAACAACCTCACGGGACTTTGAATATCCTCCCAAAGAGATAGGGTTTTCAAATAAGTTGAGTTTAGAGACGACAAACAGGTGGAACAACAAGCAATTTCAAAGTTCCAAGCGAAAATCCCTAAAAATTAGGGTTTTAACTATTAATCAGTAAAACAAATAGATAGGCTCAGGAACTCGAGTAAATCCCCAAAATTAGGATTTTTAACATGAAATAAACCTAGAGATGATAAGCATATGAATCGAATGAAACCTTACCAAACGGACTCAAACAAAAATCACAAAATTAGGGGTTTTCAACATGCTAAAAGAGATAGAAGAAAAAACATGAAAAAATCATACGAAAAATGTAAACATGCTAAAAATCAGAGATCTTTTGAAAACCTTAAAGGAAAAACCCTAATGAAGGGCCATTTTTTCAAGAAAAGTCGAAGAACTTTTGAGAACATAACTTAAACATTCATGGAAAGTATAGATCTACAAGAAACAAATTAATAAATACCAAATATTAGGGTTTCAAAGAACCCAGAAAGGTGAGAAAGGCCTAGGAAATTAACGATCTAACCAGGAGTGCCAAGAATCTGACTAGAATGGCCATGGCTGGCTGGAGAAAAGTCAGGGGTGAATGGAGAAAGGTCAGGAATGGAAGTCAGGCAATGAATGGACCAACTTCCTTCGACATTTGGCCAGGAAAACATGGAAGCGAACACTCAGGAGCCTTAGGAGGCCATTATACATTCCAGATGGCCCTGGAAGGCCATGGATTAGGGTGGAATTTGTAAGGCAGCGGCTAGGGTTCATGAGAGATTAGAGAGCATTTAAGAGATGAGAGGTTCCAAAGGCGGCATTTTGTGAGGAGTGATTAGGATTGGGATTTGGTATAATTAAAAAAGGAAAGAACGAAAACGATCAACAACCTAGATTAAATGGGAGTCGGGCGGATCATGCAAATGTGTTAGGTGTTGGGTTAACTTAATATTTGTGCTGGGTAATTTTGGGCTTTGAAATTGGGTTAATTGGGGTTACTAAATTGGTTATAATTGAAATGCAATTGAGGCCAAATCATAAATAGCCAATTTTTTAGTTTAAATTTTATAAAAAATAGTAATAAAAATTTTAAAAACAAATTAAGAGTACTGGGTAAATAAGTATTATATAAATATTAATTAAAAATGCTAGGATAAATTTTATAAATATAAAATATCATAAATTACAAGATAGGCTATAATTGTAATTATGTGCAATTTAGCATTTAAAAATGCCAAATGAATTTGTAAAAATATGCAATAATTACCTTAATTATATTTTGGAGTAAATGTAAAAACTAAAATGAATCATTCTCCAAAATGATAATTTTGGGAATAATTATTGGATTTTGTTGTATTAAAACAAATTAGTTTTAAAAATTATTAAAATGCCAAAACTCTTGGGTGGGCTTATATATGCACCAGTATGCAATTTTAGAAATATTTGGGCATAAAAAATACTTAAAAAAATTAGATATCAACAACAGCTACAAAGGAAGATAATTAAATAGAATGGAAAATTGTTTCATTCTATAAGCGGAAGAATCAAGGTAAAAAAATTCCTAACCAACCGGCCACCATCCAAGCAAAAGGAAATCATGGTCCACGTATTCCAGTTAAATTATTCAATGCAAATACAAGTAAACACTTGGTTACTCAAAATATTCTATACAAAATTAAAATGTATATCTTTAATAACCATAACTCATCAGTTAACACCTATCCTAGCATGGCTATTAATCAAACCACAAGTTAGATAAGAGGAAAATGGTTTTGCCAAAGACAACTATGAATAATGCTAATTTTCTTTGTGAAAGTAAATTTAATCAGTTAAGTGATGACTTGGCTCTTGACATACAAGGCACTTGCATGAAAGATTCAAAGATGGCATCTGGTGTTACCAAATTCTTAGATACTAGCAATACCATACAAATTAGCATTTTCATGGACGCTTCTACCCCTCCCTCTAATCCTACCCCTACTGCCCTAAATCCTCCCCTTAATAAAAATATCTACCCAAAATATTTTGTTATCTAAAGGATCTCAACAAGATCCTTCCTTTAATATATGGAAGGATCCCCCTCCATGCATGTTAGTCAAATGGCCACAATTATAGAAGAAAGTATCCAAATGGACATTCTCTTAGAAAACCCAAACAAAGCTATTAAGTATCCTATAAATCAATACCTAGAGCAACTAAAAGACATAAACTTGGAAGAACCAATTATTGTTTCTCCAACCAATCGAATAAATCCTTTCTCCTACCAAAAATCCCACGCCTACCACCAGTGTATTAAATACATCTTTCATTAGCCAATATGCCAAGAGTTACATAAACCCTAAGAAGAAGGAATCGCTAAATCCAAATTCTAAGGCGACACCATCCTCTCCACATGGAAAACATTTCCCCTCCATCCCCAAGAATAACCCCAGATAATTTATGCTCAACCACCCCAAGTCCAACACTACCAACCTTCGAGTTGGATGGAACTAGGTCTCATGGGGCATGTATTATCTTTCACAGTCCCAAACAATGGCCAAGAGGGTATTGTGATCCCCCACAATTCTCAATATCTCGCACAACTCATCACGGAGGGAATGAGGCTGGCCATGAATAATTATCTCAATCAAGTATATCTCAACTACATTATCCACCCGATGACTCCATCAATGAACCCTCAAATGGCTCAAAAGATGAGGGAACAATGGAGCATGCCACCCTAGTTCAACCCCAAAAACCCTCAAAATGCCCCATTGGATCTTCCCTTCTTTCTAACAGCGATGTATACTCAACTAAACCCCATTGTTCTCCCTTGCGACATCAATCAGGGGAACCAAGGGATGGTACCCCCTACACCCTCTACCCCCACCTTAATAAAAAGGTAACATCATACCAGGTTCAGTGGAGACAGAAATGGAGGAGGACGATGTCCCACTAAACCTACACTTAGGGCCAACCCTAGAACTCTCAAACCTAGACATAATAAAAAATATTCTCTTTACGGAGAGGCACGAGAAGAGTTATATGCTCAGTTAGCCCTATAGAAGTGCTCGATAGATATCCGTCCTCCACATGACCCAACTGTCGACAACAAGGCGATTATTCTAGTTCCATCAATAAGAAGAAATCTCATCCAAACGGGGGCGGGGAGGGGGGGACAAGGGATAATGGAGAGATGATCAACATTAAATCTAATTTAGCCATGAATAAACCCATAAATTTTATAATATGGAATATACGGGGAGAGAATAATAATAATTTTAGGAGAAACGTTAAGGACATGATAGACACACATAGGCCGTGTTTGTTGAATTTGTTAGAAATAAGGATAGGCAACAATGCAGCCATGCTCAATGAGTTTGGGTTCACTGAGTTGATTGAAGTTCTATAAGAGGGGCAGTGAGGTGGTATGGTAATAATGTGGAAGGATGACATAATCAACATTCAAAATGTTGTTCCTAGGGGGTCAGGAGATCCATGCAACCATAGAGGTAATTCCTATACATAAATATTGGCTTTTTAATTCCATTTATGCTAGTACTAGTATTCATAACAATATCATGTGGGATCACCTAGAAACTATTAGCAATTTTTTTAAAGGGCCTTGTTAGTAGGTGGTGACTTTAATGACATTTGAGCCGCTAGTGAGAAATTTGGTGGTGAATAGTAGAGCTAGTTACATTTGGTCCACAATCAACAAGTGAAACTTGGTTGATCTAGTCTTCAAGGGAAGTGAATATACTTTGACAAATAATAGACGTAACAAGAAGGGTCTTATTTTAGAAAGACTTGATAAAGTCTTCGAAAATAAGGAATGGATTGAACTCTTTCCTAAAATCTCTATTATTCACTTGCCTAAAGCTCACTCTAACCACAATCATATCCCTATAGAATTAATTCCAAAGGAATAGATCTCCCTTTAAGGTTCCTTTTAGATTAGAAACCTTTTGGTTTAAACATTTGGATATTTAGACTATTGCTAAAAATAATTGGAATAATAAAGTGATTACTTTAAAGCTAGCCATGATTTTGTAGATAAGATAAAACCTTGGAAAGACAGTACATTTGGCAATATCATGGGAAGGAAGAGAAAATTGTTATCTAGAATCCAATGAATCCAATCTTCTAATAGCTATGCTACCAGCTCTTTACTTAAAAAATTAGAATTAGACCTTCAAAATGAGTTCAATGATATTCTGAAAATAGAAGAAGATTACTGAAATCATAGGTCTAGTATCATGTGGCTTAATGATGTAGACACACGTACAAAAATTTTCCATGTCTCAGCCACTTATAGGAAAAGAAGAAACAAGATTATTTATTTCAAAGCTGAGGCAGGTAAATGGATGAATGATCATAGCCATATTATGTTTCATGTTCAAAATTACTTTACCTCTACATTTACCTCTTCTCATTCTCATTCTATCTGGGAAAATCCCCTAAATCCCCAATCTGGATGTAATAAGATTAACCTAGATAATCTGGATACCACCCTTATAGATAATGAGATTAAAAGAGAAATCATCACGTTCAAACATTTTAAGTCTCCTGGTCTAGATGGTCTACACCCTTCTTTTTTCACAAATATTTGTATCATATAGAGAATTCAATTACTAAACTTTGTCATGATATTTTTAACAATTAGGAAATCCCTCCATAATTAAAAAAACTTTTCTATGCCTCATTCCCAAAATACATAATGCCAACAATCTTAATATTTTTAGACTCATTGGCGTATGCAATACTCTCTATAAACTAATCACCAAGATTCAAGCCAACCGTCTTAAACCTTTCCTAGATCAACTGATCAGTCCATATCAGGCTAATTTCATGAAAAATAGAAGATCATCTGATAATGCTATCATCATCCGTGAAATGATTTCTAAGTTTAATAAATTGAAAAGCAAGTAGGGCCATATGATTCTTAAAATCATCTTAGAAAAGGCTTTTGATCGTTTAGAATGGTCTTTTGTTCAACACACCCTAGATTACTTTATGAAGGGTAAGTCTATAGAGCTGGTGAAGATTCTCCAAAAGAGGAGGGTCAATATAGCGTGTGTGCAGGAGACTAGGTGGGTAAGATCAAAGGCGAGGAATGTAGACGGGTATAAATGATGGTTCTCCAGAGTTGTGAACGGAAAGAATAGAGTGGGCATTTTGGTGGACAGGTAGCTTAGAGAGTCGGTGGTAGAGGTAAGATGGGTGAATGACAGATTGATTCCGATTAAGGTAGTAGTTGGAGGGAGCACTTTGAATGTCAGTAGCGCTTACGCGTCGCAAACAGGCTTGGCCGAGGAGGTAAAAGGCACTATTGGGAGGCGCTGGATGAGGTGGTGTTGGGTATTCCACCGATAGAGAAGCTATTCATAGAAGGGGATTTGAATGGTCATATTGGGTCATCTGCTGGTCGCTATGGTGAGGTGCACGGTGGCTTCAACTTTTGTGATAGAAACGGGGGTGGTACCTCACTGTTGGATTTCGCTAGAGCTTTTGAGTTGGTGATCATGAACTCTATGTTTTCGAAGAGGGGGGAACATTTGATTACTTTTTGGAGTATGTGGCTAAGACTCAAATTGAATATCTCCTCTTCAGGAGGTGCGATAGGGGGTTGTGCGAGGATTGAAAGGTGATCTAGCATGAGAACCTCGTAACTCAACATAGGCTCCTAGTGATGGACGTCAGTATTTTGATGAAGAGGAAGAAGAGGGTTGTACGAGGTCCATCGAGGATCAGGTGGGGAGCTTTGTCTAAGGATAATGTGCAAGAGTTGGAAGGGAGGCTGAAAAATATGGGTGCCCGGAAGAGTGGTGGGGACGCTAGCGCTACGTGAACGACAAAAACAGACTGTATAAGGGAGACAAAAAGAGAGGTGTTAGGACTTTTGAAAGGCTATTATGGTAGGCACCAAGGCGACTGGTGGTGGAATGATGTGGTCCAAGGTAAAGTGGAAGCCAAGAAAGTATAGTACATTAAGTTAGTAGAGAGCACCGACGAGTATCAACGGAGAGCGAACAAAGAAAGATATAAGAAGTCTAGGAATGAGGCGAAAGTAGAGGTCACAGAGGCTAAGACTGCCGCTTTTGGTCGGCATTATGAGGAACTAGGGGGAAAAGGTAGGAATAAGAAGTTATTTCGATTAGCAAAAGCGAGATAGAAAAGGTCTCACAATCAAGATCAAGTGAGGTGTATTAAATACGAGAACGATTGAGTATTGATAGAAGTGGCCCATATTAGGCAAAGATGGCAGTCGTACTACAAAAACTTCTGAATGAAGACGGGGACAGAAATATCGTGTTAGAGCAATTGGGGCACTCCAGAGTCATTGAGACTTTAGGTTTTGTAGACGCATTAAGGTTCATGAGGTCGTGGGTGCGATGGGTAAGATGAGTCGGGGCAAAGCGACCGGACCTGACGAGATTCGAGTAGAGTTTTTGAGATATGTGGGTAGGGCAGGCTTGGAGTGGCTGACTAAGTTTTTTATGTTATCTTCAAGACCAAAAGGATGCCTAATGAGTGCTGGTGGAGTACAATGGTTCTGGTGCACAAAAACAAAGGGGATATCCAGAATTGTAACAACTATAGGGGTATCAAGTTATTGAGTCATACCATGAAAGTCTGGGAGAGTGTGGTGGAAATAAGGATAAGGAGGGGGGTGTCTATATTGAAAACCAGTTCAGATTCATGGCGGGTCGTTCTACTACGGAAGCTATCCACCTTATCTTGAGGTTGGTGGAATTATAAAGGGATAGGAAGAGAGATTTGCATATGGTATTTATTGACCTAGATAAGGCATATGACAAGGTCTCTAGGGACATCCTTTGGAGGTATCTGGAGGTGAAAGGTGTGCTTGTAGCTTAGATTATGGCGATAAAGGATATGTATAATGGAGTTATGACTCGGGTTAGGATTGTGGAAGGTGACTCAGAGCCTTTTCCGGTGGTTATGGGATTACACCAAAGATCTGCTCTCAGCCTGTTCTTATTTTCTCTTGTGGTGGATGCACTAGCACACCATATACAAGGAAATGTGCCATGGTATATGTTGTTCACTGATAATATAGTTTTTATTGATGAGAAACGAGGTGACGTTAATGAAAGACAGGAGTTATGGAGGCAGACTCTAGAGTCTAAAGGTTTAAAGTTGAGTAGAACTAAGATATAATATGTGGAATGTAAGTTCAGCAACGTGATGGGGGAAGCAGAGGTTGAAGTTAGGCTTGACTCACAGGTCATCCTCATAAGAGAAAGTTTTAAGTACTTAGGGTCAATTATCCAGGGAGATGGGGAGATCGATGGGTATGTTACACACCATTTAGGAGGGGGATGGATGAAATGGAGGTTAGCGTCTCAAGTCCTGTGTGACAAGAATGATCCACCAAAATTAAAAGGTACGTTCTATAAAACGATGGTTAGACCGGCCATGTTGTATGGAGCTGAGTATTGGCTAGTCAAGAATTCACATATCCAAAAGATGAAAGTGGCACAAATGAGGATGTTGAGATGGATGTGTGGGCACACTAGGCTGGATAAGATTAGGAATGAAAATATTCGGGAGAGGGTGGGCGTGGCTCCCGAGGATAACAAGATGCACAAAGTGCGTCTTAGATGGTTCGGACACGTATGGAGGAGAAGCCTAGATGCACCGGTTAGGAGGTGTAAGCGGTTGACTTTGGCAGGTATGAAAAGAGGTAAAGGGCGGCCGAGGAAGTATTGGGGCGGGGTGATCAGGCAAGACATGGTGCAACTTAAGATTTCCGAGGACATGGCTCTTGATAGAAAGATGTGGAGGTCGAGCATTAGGGTGGTAGGCTAGGGGGTAGGCGAGTGTTCTTCCCTCTTTGTATCGGGTAGTCTGTTAGAGTTTCGTTAGGTTTGTTAGCGGTCTTGGTTGTATTCACATTGGTATTTTGCATAGTTTTGTGTTATTGTCTTTTCACTTATTTGTTGTTGTTATTTCTTTCTGGTATCTTTTATTGTTACGTGTATTTTCTCTTATTTCTTTTTTGATATTATTGCCTTTCCTATTGAGCCGAGAGTCTCCTGCAAATAGCCTCTCTGTCCTTTTTGGTGTAGGGGTAAGGTCTACGTACACTCTACTCTCCCCAGACCCCACTACTGGGATTTTACTGGGTATTTTGTTGTTGTACCCTGGATTACTTTAATTTGCCTCCAAAATTCTCCAAATTATTGCTGAGTTGCATTTTTACTAGTAAAATAGCAATCTTAGTCAACTGACCTATTATAAATTACCTTCAACCAAGTAGAGGTATTAGACAATGAGACATCATCTCCCTCTATATCTTTATCCTCTGCCTAGAAATGCTCACTAGATATATAGAACATTAAGTGGACATCAGGAATTGAGACCCTATATCTTTATGTTATAAATGTCCAAAATTTCCCATTTTTTATTTGTTGACGACCTTACTCTAATGGCTAGAGCTTATGGTAAGTCTTGTCAAGCTATTAAAAAGGGCATTGACCAATTTTACTTTATCAGGTCAAAGCATCAACACTACAAAGTCAAAATTACTTTTCTCAAAAAATTGCAAACCACATTATTATCAGTGACATTACTACATTGTTAGGAATTAAGAGAAGTAACCCTTTTGGCACATACCTAGGTTTCCCTATCCTTCTCTATAGCCCAAAAACTAGGGACTATCAATTCTTATTGATAAGATGTGAACTAAACTTGCCTATTGGAAAATAAAATTCATTAGTTTGGCAGGGACGACAACCTTTGCGGCATCATGCCTTAATTCCATCCCATACCATTACATGTAATACACCCTCCTCCCCAGGAAAATCCTAAGAGAGATTGACAAAGTCCAAATGGACTTCATAAGGGGTAGTACAATAAAGAAAAGGAAAATTCACATGGTAAACTGGCCCACTTTATGTCAACCCAAAAAAACATGGTGGATTAGGCATCCATAATTCTCTTAAAAGAATATATGCACTTTCGCTAGCTTATGTTGGAGACTTCTTACAAATGCACTAATTCCATTGGCAAAGCATATCATCTCTTACTATTGCAATAGTTCCTCTATGAATAGATCTTCCTACATTTGGAAAACCATTTGTAAAAGGTGTGACATTTGCTCCAAAGGCATCATAAGGTCCCCCCACATCCAATCCAATCTTAACCTATGTGAGGCCAATTGGATTCTAAAATTTGGTAAACTAAGGAACCATGTTATAGGCCCTCCTTTAACAAAAGACATTTCCACAAAAATCAGAGATATATTTGATGGTACCAATTGGAATTTAGATTGCTTAACCTTCTCCATTCCTCCGAATTTGCTAGGTAATTTCAGTAAAACAAAAATCCGTCAAAAGGGTCCCTCAATTGACATACATATTTGGTCTCTCACCACTAAGGGAGTTTTACTACTTAATCTTGTTATACACTTCTAGAATCTCCTAATAATACTAACTTAGACTTTGAGTGGATTTGGAAATTAGATTGTCCAATAAGATCAGATTTTTCCTATGGTAATGACTTTCACAATCGAATTCCTTGCAGAAAATATCTTTCATAGATTGGACTTAATATTGACCCTAATTGTCCAATCGATAAAAGCCTTTATGAAGAATCAATAGAGCATATCTTCCAAAAATGAAAAGCTGTCAACATACTCTAGACCGACCTTCAAGGGAATCACCTAATTAACCAAATTGGGAAATGTTGGCTTATCCAAATAAAGGACTTCAACTTCCCTCTTAAACATGAATTCCTAAAATAGAACACCTACTTTCCCTTAATCATCTGGCATATCCGGGTTAATAGAAATAGTAATAACCGCAATAACACTTCCAACCAAATCAATGGTTATAAAATCATGCAAAGGACCTTTGAATTTAAATTACTCACGAAGAAAATCACTATTCACCCTCCCAAATAACTTTCAAAAATCAACTGGTTCGAACCCCCTAGAGATTGGTTCATACTGAATGTGGATGCCAGTCTTCAAGGCTATAACCAAAATTGTGGTTTAAGTGGTGTTTTCAAAAATGCAAGTGGTAGCTGGGTAATTGGTTTTATAAAACTAACACATGAAAATGGCTCACTAGCAGCAGAATTAAAAGCTTTACGAGAAGGTCTAAGAACAACAAAGGAGTGGAATCTCCTCCCACTTGAAATAGAGACAGACTGCTCAAAGATAATCCAGGCAATACAAGTAGTTTATAAATTATTTAATAAAACTATTAATGATTGTAGATCCTTAATGCACTAGCAGAGGGTTACTCTCATACACTCTCAGGCAGGGGAGTGGGATTACTCATCAACTAGCAAAAAGGATCATAAATAGGGATGATAAAGTTTTTGGAGTGGCACGAGGAAGTAATGTGACGACCCAAAGGGTCATCACCTGTTTTCCTCACTTGTTCCGCGCTTTCGAGGCCTTAAAAACCTCATTTTATATTGTCCCGATTTATGTGCATAATCCTGGCATGTTGCCGGAAAGATTTTGTGCTAGAATATGTGTATTTTATGAAACATTTGAAGAAAATTTGATATTAATATTGATATAGTTGACTTCGGTCAATATATTTGGTAAACGGAGCCAGACCCGAGATCGGACGGTCCCGGAAGGTCCGTAGGAAAATAGGGAACTCGGGCATGCGTCCGGAGTCAAATTCCGAGGCTTAGAGCCCAAGATATGAATTTTTCTGTGAAATTGTTTTTCCGAAATTATTAATGAAAATGGAAAGGAAAATTTATTATGAGACCATGGTATCGGGCTCGTATTTTTGTTTCGACGCCCGGTACAAGTCTTATATATTGTTTAAGCACTTCATGTAAAGTTTGGTCGAAAATGGATGTCGTTTGACGTGTTTCGGATATGTTTGGGTTGCGTTAGGCTCATTTTCTTATGCTTCGACATCGTTTCTTCAAGCATAAATGATATCATATTGAATAAATGAGCTTCAATTACTGTTTTGAATAAACCATTAGACCCGTATCATAATTACGGACTCGTAGCAAAAAGAATCATCGAATTTGGACATCGTATGAGGATTTTATGGCCATTTTACTAAGGTTGCCTAGACTTTCAGATTAATGACGAAATTACCCCTGACGGCGTATTAAAAACCTGCACTATTTGCAAATCATAAAACCTACATATCTCCTTCATTATAAGGTCAAATTGAGTGATTCAAAAGCCTAAATTCATTCGAATGTCACAAGGAATCTATTGGGAGCAGTAAAACGCGTGAAAAGTATACCTATAATGAGCAGTTCGAGTTCTTTTCCAATTTTTGAATGGGAAGAAGGTTCTGAGGCGATCTTTAAAAGGGAAAATCAGTGGGTATCACAGAGGTAAGCAATTTTATTATGAAAACTCGTTTATGGGTGATTATAAGCCATAATCCCATTCTTTAATTCATGAAATTAGCAGAAAAATAGGATTTTGGGGCCTGGAATTATGAGACCTTTAGGGGTCGATTTGAGGGGTCAAACGGACTCCAATTTTGGTGTTCTTTATATTTACGGACTCGTAGCGAGACGTCGAATCCATTGGTATAATTTTTGGAATTTTTTGACCAAACACACCCGGGGTCGATTTTACAATTTTTGGACAGCATGTTAAAATTACTTTAATTAGGCAATTGGGTTGGTTTGTTGAGTAGAATTGATGATATTAAATAAATTGTGTATAGATACTATTGATTTGGAGCGAAACTTGAAAGGAAAAGTATTGCTTGAGGATTGAGTGGACTATAAGCCGTCGAGGTAAGTGTTTGATCTATCCTAGCTTGAGGGAATAGGATTAATGTGCTAATTGCTATGTGATCGAGCGCGGTGTATGGGCTGTGGTGACAAGCATCCATACACTGCGTCTAGCATGACCGTGAGTCGTTTGTTGACATATATTGTGGGATACTTTTAAAACATAATCTTGAACCCTTGCTGGGTTTTGAAGTTGATTATTATTTTCCCTTGCCGGGACTTTATTGTGAAGTTGATTATTCTTTTCCCTTGCCGGGACTTCATTGTGAAGTTGATTATTATTTCCCTTGCCGGGACTTTATTGTGAAGTTGATTATTGTTTCCCTTGCTGGGACTTTACTGTGATGATTATCATGTCCCTTGCCGGTATGGTTCATGTAAAATTTTTTCATTCTTTTGCCCTTAATTGTGATTGTTATTTGGGTGAGGAAGAGTAATAATTCACGAAGGGTGATGCCGTGCCTTATTATATTGATTATGCACGAAGGATCATGGCGTGCCTTGTTTTATTGATTATGCACGAAGGATCATGTCGTGCCTTATTTTATTAATTATGCACGAAGGGTAATGTCGTGCCTTGTTATTGATTATGCACGAAGGATCATGTCGTGCCTTGTGATATTGATTATACATGAAGGAACATTCCGTGCCGTTGTTAATTGAACCATGCACGAAGGATCATGTCGTGCCATGGATGTGAGGATGAGAGTAATAGCACGAAGATGCCGTGCACTTTTATTTGATTATTCGGTGAGGATGAGAGTAAAAGCACGAAGGGTGATGTCGTGCAACTATTTGAAGTTCTTGTTTTGATGATAGCTGTTTTTATTACACACTGATTCTCTTTACTGATTTATTATATGTTGTTGATTGTGTTCCCCCAATATGATACTCCTTTGTTAATTGTGTTACTTGATAATTCTGTTATTTTATGGGATATACATACATAGAACTGCACAGGTTTATGTGAGTGTCTAGTCCTAGGCTTGTCACTACTTCGCCGGGATAGGTTAGGCGTACCAGCACATGGGGTCAGATTGTGCTGATAGTGCACTTCTGTGCATTTTTGCACAGGTCCAGGTTTTGAGCAGGAAGAGCAGCAACAGTAGAGTATTCGTGGGAGTTGAGCATTCCGAGACTGAGGTAGCTTGCAGGCGTCCGCAGGCCCGGCGTCTCTTCTATTTACTTATGCTATTTGCTGTGGTCTCATTGTTCCGACACAGACAGATATTTATCATTTTCTTTCAGACCATTATGTGTAGTTTTCATTAGTAGTTCGTGAGTTGGTGATTCCACGTCTTGGGTAGAGGATTTCATCAGTATTTTACATTAGTATTATTTATCTCTATTTGGAAAGTCTTCCTCATTTATTAAATTGAATAATTATTTTTCTTGCTATTAAATATGAGAACAAAAATGATGGTATGAACAGGAAAAGATTGAATGAATTGGCTTGCCTAGCTACCATGAGTAGGCGCCATCACGATCCCGATGATGGGGGAAAATCTCGGTCGTGGCAAGTTGGTATCAAAGCTCTAGGTTACATAGGTCTCACCACTCACAAACAAGCTTAGTAGAGTTTGAGGGGTAGGTACGGAGACGTCTGTACTTGTCCTTCAGAGTCTATTGAGTTAGGAAAAAATCTCTCATTTGTTCTTTCTTATCATGCGAATTCGTTCTTCAAATGTTAAGATTAATTTCCACTCTTGTCTTCCCACGAATGGCGAAGTCACGTACTGGTTCTCCAGTCAAACAATGGCACGGGTTGGTGAGAGATCAACTACACCTTTAAAAGTCTTATGGAGTTTGGATAGGTTTCGCCAAACTCTTCGCTACCACATTGAGCGGTGCATCTTTTGAGGACCCACCTGATTGTGCTTGATTGTTGTTGTGAGGAATTACAGAACGTGGGAATAGTCGAATGTGAGGGGGTTGATTTTATGGTGTTTCGGATGGCAAACAGAAGTAGTGGGAAGATAATGTATTTACCACACCAGTTGTGGTTCCAACGGAAGATGCAATTATATCAGAAGATCACCTAATGCATCGTGTGGGGTTTCAACGGACCTTGACGTCCGGTGGATTTGTTGGAGTTGTGAAGGACAAATATTGTGAACTATTGGGATGCATATATACAGTGGGGAAAGGTCCTCCAAATAATTTATACATATTTAAGGTTCATTCCTTTCATGGGGTAAGAATCTCCCCAGAGAATAACAAAGGGTATGTGAGTAAATGGGGTAGCTCGGCAGTGTTAAGCCAACATACCAAAAGAGGAAATTGGCTGTTGATGTTTGCAACAAGTGCACGAACAGGGCAAGCCAACCAACGCATCGCTATTTACTAAATGCTATTTTAAGAAAATGTTCGGAAGATGTCACCCCCCCCCCCCAGATTCTCTACAATATGTAGTATATGCGATCTGAACGGTTGTAGCAGGTCGCAATGATTGTGTCTGAATATATATTGTCATGAGCAATAAGTTAACTAAGCCTTAAAGGAATTGTTGTGAATGTGGAATTTTGGAGAAATATAATTTTAGGAAAGCACTCAGGCTACACGCTCCATTGCAGTTAATATTTATCCTACATGGCCAGCCAGATGTAGAGGTCGGGATGTTAGAGGTGGAGGTGAAAATCCTAGAGGTGGAGACCCAACCATTGATATAATTTTTATGGTATGAGTGAGGTCACTACACCAGATGGTGTCATCACATGTATAATTCAGATTGTTATAAACAGAATAATTTTCCCTTAATTTGATTTGTTTTTCTTTTTTGAAAGAAAAATTTAGGCGAGTCCTTTTAATATGGTCCATTCATGAGTGAGCATCGTAATCATCAAATTTGCTTATGGAAATACTCACGTTGGGATATTACATGAGGATAGACATCCCTATTATTAGGTGTTAGTCACTAAAATATCCATGAGGCTAAGAGTGACTTTATATTACTTATTAAAGTGGGTTTTGATATAATTCTCGGAATAACTAATTTTAATCGTTAATTGTGCGCCCTATCGGTATGAGGGTTCATTTTATGTCTTGATTATCTTTGACGGACAATTATTGAAAGGAAGAAAGAAAGAAAATGAAAAATTTCATATGATATAATGTGCAAGCACTGTGATTCAGAGTTGAGGATGAGATCCTCCAATTTTTGGCATAATGTGAAATATTTCTAAGCCGAGCTTCAAGCTGCGGTGGATATCATATGAGGATTAGGTCCTGGTAGTAAGAGTTTATGTGTTTAAAATTCTCCTTTTATGAAATTAATATTTTTGTATTACATTTTTAAATGAGAGTCATGCCTGTTAGGACTATTTGACCATTTTTTTGTATAGTTCCAATTCATATCTAGCCATCTATATTTTGAAACCGTTGAGTTTAGCCTTTGAGACGAGCACCCAGGTGTAGATAAATATGACTCATTAATTTGAAAAAGTAATCACGGGGTCTCCATACCTCATTCTGAGTAATGTGGGAGCTTTGGAATAAGGTATTTGATAAATGTAGTTAATTGGCAATGTTGTAATTTAGGGACGACTCTTATGGCCAAAGTCATGGTTATGTGTATAAGTATGTGGTGTTCATGCCCTAGTTAGACTGGCTCGTGATAGTACCCATGGATAAAGTATTGATATGCTCCCGCAGTTAGGAAGAGCATACACAGCATCTCAGAGTGGCTCTCTAGACTCTCGAAAAATAGTCAGCTATATGCAGATATCTCAAGAGTATGAGTTCTATCTATGTACAGTTTCATTACTAGGTCATGTTGTGACGGCAAAAGGCATACATGTCGATCCAAGGAAGATGGAGGCAGTCAAGGACTGGCCTAGACTAACATCAGCCACCAAGATCCGGAGTTTCTTGGGGTTAGTAGAGTATTATTGGCGATTTGTAGAGGGGTTCTCTTCTGTTGCATCCCCGATGACCAGGTTGACCCATAAGGGTGCCCAGTTCAAGTGGTCCGATGTGTGTGAGGCGAGCTTTCAGAAGCTCAAGACTACTTTGACTACAACACCAGTGTTGATATTACCTACAGGTGCAGGACCGTACATAGTTTACTGTGATGCATTCCGTACTGGACTTGGAGCGGTATTGATGCAAGGCGGAAAAGTTATTGCTTATGCTTTGAGACAGATGAAAATCCCTGAGAAGAATTATCCGGTTCATGATCTTGAGCTGGCAGCAGTGGTCCATGCCTTAAAAAAATCTGGTGGCATTATCTATATGGTGTAGCGTGCGAGGTGTACACGGATAACAAAAGCCTCAGTATTTATTCAAGCAAAAGGAGTTGAATTTGCGACAGATGAGGTTGTTAGAGTTGTTGAAGGACTATGATGTTACTATCCTATATCACCCAGGTAAGGCCAATGTGGTGGCCGATGCGTTGAGTAGAAAGTCTGCCAGCATCGAGTCTCGCTTATATTCCGGTCATTTAGAGACCACTTGCCCTAGATGTCCAGGCCTTAGCCAATCGATTTCTGAGACTAGACATTTCTGAGCCTAGCAGGGTGTTAGCCTGCATGGTCGCTCGTTCTTCTCTATTAGAGCGTATCCATGAGAGGCAATTTGATGATCCTCATTTTCGTGACTTGAGGGATACTGTACAGCGGGGAGGTGCCATGAAGGTAACTCTAGATGATGATGGAGTATTGAGACTGCAGGGGCAAGTTTTTGTGCCTAATATTGAGGGGATTCGAAAGTTAATCTTAGCAGAGGCCCACAGTTTGCGGTATTCTATTCACCCAGGCACCGCGAAGATGTATCAGGACTTACAGCAGCACTATTGGTGGCGCAGGATAAAGAAGGACATCGTTGCGTATGTCACTCGGTGTCTAAATTGCCAGTAGGTGAAATATGAGCACCAGAGGCCTGGGGTGTATTCCAGAGAATTGAAATTCCCGAATGGAAATGGGAGCGGATTACAATGGACTTCGTCACTGGACTTCCCTTGACTCGGAGGAGATATGATGCTATTTGGGTCATTGTTGATAGGCTGACCAAGCTAGCGCACTTCATTCCAGTATCTGTCTCTTACTCATCGAAGAAGCTAGCAGAGATTTACAGCAGGGAGATTGTTCGCCTTCATGGGGTGCCGGTGTCTATTACCTTAGATCGAGGTATATAGTTTACCTCGCGTTTATAGAGAGCGGTCCAGCAAGAGTTAGGCACCCAGGTTTAGTTGAGTACAGGATTTCATCCTCAGATGGACGGTCTGTCTGAGAGGACTATTCAGATCCTAAAAGACATACTCCGAGCCTGTGTCATTGATTTTAGAGGCTCGTGGGACCAGTTTTTTCCATTAGCGGAGTTCGCCTACAACAACAGTACTAGTCTAGCATTCAGATGGCCCCGTATGAGGCGTTGTATGGTAGGTGATGTCGGTCTCCGGTCGGATGGTTTGAGCCGGGAGAGGCTCGGTTGTTGGGTACAGACTTAGTACAAAAGGCCTTAGACAAGGTTAAGACTATCCTGGAGAGATTGCATCCAGCTCAGTGCAGATAGAAGACTTATGCGGATCGTAAGGTTCGAGATGTAGATTTCATGGTTGGCGAGCGGGTATTGCTCCGAGTATCGCCTATGAAGGGCGTGATGAGGTTCGGAAAGAAGGGCAAACTAAGCCCTAGGTATATTGGTCCATTTGAAATTCTAGACCGAGTAGGAGAGGTGGCTTATAGACTAGCTCTGCCACCTAGCTTATCAGCCGTGCATCCAGTTTTTCATGTATCTATACTTCGGAGGTACCACGGCGATCCCACTCATGTGTTAGACTTCACTACTGTCCAATTGGACAATGATTTACACTACGAGGAGGAGCTGGTGGCCATTCAAGACCGACAGGCTCGACAATTGAGGTCAAAGATTTTTCCTTCTGTGCGTGTTCAGTGGAAAGGTCAGCCTCCTAAGGCATCGACCTGGGAGTCCGAGTCTGATATGCAGAGCCACTACCCACAATTGTTCCTCGACTCAGGTACTTCCTTCTCTTGTCCGTTCGAGGACGAACAGTTGTTTTAGAGGTGGAGGATGTGACGACCCAAATGGTCATCACCTGTTTTCCTCACTTGTTCTACGCTTTCGAGGCCTTGAAAACCTCATTTTATGTTGCCTCGATTTACGTGCATAATTTGGGTATGTAGCCGGAAAGATTTTGTGGTAGAATATGTGAATTCTATGAAACATTTGAAGAAAATTTGATATTAAAATTGATATAGTTGACTTCGGTCAATATATTAGGTAAACAGACCCAGACCCGAGATCAAACGGTCCCGGAAGGTCCGTAGGAAAATAGGGGACTCGGGCATGCGTCCGGAGTCAAATTCCGAGTCTTAGAGCCCAAAATATAAATTTTTCAGTGAAATTGTTTTTCTGAAATTATTAATGAAAATAGAAAGGAAAATCGATTAAAGGACCATGGTATCAGGCTCGTATTTTTATTTCGACGCCCGGTACAAGTCTTATATATTGTTTAAGCACTTCATAGAAAGTTTGGTCGAAAATGGACGTCGTTTGACGTGTTTCAGATATGTTTGGGTTGCGTTAGGCTCATTTTTTATGCTTCGACATCGTTTCTTCAAGCATAAATGATATCATATTGAATAAATGAGCTTCGATTACTGTTTTGAATAAATCATTAGCTCCGTATCGTAATTACGGACCCATAGCAAAAAGAATCATCGAATTTGGACATCGTATGAGGATTTTATGGCCATTTTACTAAGGTTGCCCAGATTTTTAGGTTAATGACGAAATTACCCCTGACGACGTATTAAAAACCTGCACAATTTGTAAATCTTAAAACCTACATATCTCCTTCATTATAAGGTCAAATTGAGTGATTCAAAAGCCTAAATGCATTAGAAGTTCACAAGAAATCTATTGGGAGCAGTAAAACGCGTGAAAAGTATACCTATAATGAGCAATTCGAGTTCTTTTCCAATTTTTGAACGGGAAGAAGGTTCTGAGGCGATCTTTAAAAGAGAAAATCAGTGGGTATCACATAGGTGTCACACCTCCTTTTTTCACATCGCACACACATAAATGTAATGTGCCACTGTTTAATACTAAACCCCGAGAAGGGATATAATAATAATCAGGGAAGGAGTTTTTTCCACTTAAAGGACAGTCGGAACGGGATCAATTTATTTAATTATTCGGAGTCGCCACTTGGGAAAATAATGGTGTCCCAAGTCACCGGTTTAATCCCGAACCGAGGAAATTTATGACTCTGTTTAATACAGTCTGCGAAACTAGAAACCTGGATAAGGAATTCTGTTAACCCGGGAGAAGGTGTTAGGCACTCCCGAATTCCGTGGTTTTAGCACGGTCACTCAACTGCAATTTCTGCTTTCATCTGATTTCTTTATATATTTTAATTATGTGCTTTTAATGCTCCGCTTTTAATTTAGAAGAATTGTGACATCACGAAAACACATTTTGAGTCACACCGCAACCAGTACGCCTGTGACTTTAACGTATTTCGGTTTCGTCGGGAGTAAGATTTGGGTCACATAAATGCGCACCCATGATTAGGAAAGTATTATTATTAACTAACGCACCTAAAGTAACTACGCGTTATTAACTTTGCGGGGGCCATGGAAAATTTGCTAATGGCACGCCTCGAATTTACTCCACTAAATGAATTAAAGATATGCATATTTTCATCTAGTGAAAAATATCCAAAATACAAGCTTGCAAAAGAGGCCACAAGTGTTGACTTGCCGCCTTGAACTTTAACGCCATATCTCTCAACCAAAACGCCAAATTCATCCATATATATTTTTTTTGTCAAAACTGAAACTAAAAGAAAACTACAAAAAATGGCACTAATTCTTACAAGTATATACTATAAATTAATATATCTAACAAAGATAAAGGAAACGTAATATGGGTATGTATGTTACAAAAAAGGAAGGTGCAGAATAATGAGCTGAAAATTGATGATGAAGAAGGAAGGAAGAAAATAAAATAAGAGTAAGAGATGCAACTCAAACTGATGGACTATGGACGGAACTCGAATCGACACTGGAATTCCAGACCAAACACGAACCCAAACAAACTAAAGCCATCAAGCAGATTATACAATTAAGAGGTGCTTAGGCAAATATATGAAACAGAGCACACGTTACGAAAAAGAGTTCAATCAAACTCGTTGCTACTCGAAAATTACAGAACCGCATCTGCTAGCATTTAGATTCAAATTGAAAAAAACCATGAAACCATGAGTTATGCAGCAATCTCACAAATATTAACAGCCATAGACAAGAAAACGACAACAAAACGCGATAACATCCACAGCCGGTAAGGCTGATCTTATGAAATACATAGTAACGGTGACTAATCAGGAACAAGTTAAGAAGAACGGACCTGAAATTAGAAAACAGAACTTTTCCAATTAATGAGAAAACATATCCAAGTCGAGCACAGCAGAGCGAGAACCAACATGAGCAAATGAGAACAGTGAATATTAGATCGGAACCGCGAACTTCGACCTCGAACAATCACCACCGGACCAACAAAGAAGAAATAAACTCAGACAAACTCCATCCCCGAAATGTTGCCGAATTCTGGAAGACGCCGATGTCAATTTAGGCTCCGCATTCAATGAACAGATAAATACGGACGGATTTTTGAAGCTTAAATTCTCGATTTGATTCAAAAGCCAAGCGTTCCTTGATTTTTTCTCTATAAGGAATTTGATAGAGTCAAACGTCTGGAAACGAAATGAGAATCTCCAGAGATTTGTGCGGAAATTCGTGTGTGATTTTCTCTTTTTTCTTTCTTTTTTTTTTTTTTAAAAAGCTACGCCCCTTTTTTTTCAGATTCTCTATAAGATGTTCCCCCTTTTCTTTTGTTAGGTCTAGGTATTTTATAGGTGGGGACATGGGTAGGGTTTAGTAATGAGTTGGGCTCAATTAGGTGGGTTTTGGGTATTTGGGCCAGGGAAAATTAAGAAAAAATAACCCAATTCAGGTCTCTTACTAAGATAGCCCACTTATTCTATTTATTTTGTAATTGTTTTTTTTTAGTTATTTTTTTTCTAATTTTATTAAAATGTTTGACACTAAAATCTATTTCCTATTCATTAGTAAAAATGCAAACTAAAACATATTTAAACTAAAAATGCAAGATGAACCATTTTTGTTATTTTCTTTACATTTTGTTCTAAAACAAATTGATACTAAAAAATGTGAAATTAAATTCCTAAATGCAAATGCATATTTTTTGTATTTTTATATTAATTTTCATGCAACTAATTAAAACGAATTGTAAAAATAAGGAAAAATTATTTATTTTGAATTTATGGGAATAACTCATATATAGGGTAAAAATCACGTGCTCACAGCTGCCCCTCTTTGCTCGGGAACACGAAGAGTTTCCGTGCAAAGATAAGTGAGCAACTATGAATGACTTTTACCCGTTCGAGTATTCCGTTGTGAAGCATTTTGAAAAGCTTTGACCGCACCCCTGCTTCAGAGGTTGCCTACATATCCTGGGCTAAACAGGAATCAGGTCGGTGTAGTTCGGGAGTGATGGAGTATCGAGGTTGAGAGTCGAGGTTTCGTCCGAGGCTCCGGTCCGCTGTCCTGTTATTACATCAAAATTGAGAAAGACTAAGTAAACCTATCAGCTACGAGTTACAAAATTCCTATCTATGAGTCTTCCGAAGCTTGATCTTGAGTTGGTTGGTGCTTCATGCGGACCCCGATCTGAATCTTGATGCTTGTTAGCCGCAGGTGTTGGTTCAATCTTCTTCAGCTTTTGGATCAAGTCCGGACATATAGTGCTCATTTTTTTTCAAGTGGGCTCCTAGTTGCTGAGCCTTGACTTGTATTTCTCTTTCACTGGCATTCTTGTTATTGCCTCGACTTGTTTAACTTTTCTTCACCGGCATTCTTGTTCTTGCCTTGACTTGTTCAAACATTCTTCAATATGAAGCATTCGTCCATTCTCCAGGTGGACCCATGCTTGTGACAAAATAAACAACCAAATAGAGATTTTTTCTGCCCCAGTATGGTGACTGGGCACATCATGCTTTTGAATATCAGACTTTCATCATTTTTTTTCATTTTTTTTCCTTTTTTTTTCTTTTTAAATGCAGACATGTATGAGATGCAGTGCAGAAAAATATTCCCGTGTTAGAAGGTGGGCGCCTAACAGAAATTAAACGTGCAATGCAGAAAAGTATTCCCGTGTTAGAAGGTGGGCGCCTAACCAGAAATTAAACGTGCAATGCAGAAAAGTATTCCCTTGTTAGAAGGTGGGCGCCTAACAGAAATTAAACGTGCAATGCAGAAAAGTATTCCCGTGTTAGAAGGTGGGCACCTAACAGAAATTAAACGTGCAATGCAGAAAAGTATTCCCGTGTTAGAAGGTGGGCGCCTAACAGAAATTAAACGTGCAATGCAGAAAAGTATTCCCGTGTTAGAAGGTGGGCGCCTAATAGAAATTAAACGTGCAATGCAGAAAAGTATTCCCGTGTTAGAAGGTGGGCGCCTAACAGAAATTAAACGTGCAATGCAGAAAAGTATTCCCGTGTTTGAAGGTGGGCACCTAACAGAAATTAAACGTGCAATGCAGAAATGTATTCCCGTGTTAGAAGGTGGGTGCCTAACAGAAATGAAATTAAAAACTTGTGTTACCTTGACTGAAGGTTATCTTAGGTGAAAAATTCATCAGACTAAGACATTTAATCTTAGGAGAAAGTTTCAACAGACTAAGATTTTCATTCTCACTGGACTATGTCCATTTCAATGTAATCTCAGGAGGATTAACCATCAGACTGAGTTTATGACTCCAGGAGAAAACTCTTCGGACTGAGTCTATTTTCTGTGTTATCTCAGGAGGAATTTACATCGGACTGAGATTATGACTCCAGGAGATAACTCTTCGGACTGGATCTATTTATACTTTCCTTTCTTTTCGGCTTTTGCCTTTCTTTCTTTTCCAACTTCTGATTTTACCTTTCAAATTATGCCTTTTCTTTTGGTTTCAAATTATGCCTTCATTTCCTTTTCCAACTTCTACTTTCATTAGCTTCTGCCTTCCTTTTGTTTTCACATTGCATTATCTCTTTATCTTAGGTGAAAAATTCATCGGACCAAGACTTTTATCTTGGGAGAAAGATTCAACAGACTAAGATTTTATCCTCTTATCTTAGGTCAAAAATTCATCAGACCAAGACTTCTATCTTGGGAGAAAGATTCAACAGACTAAGATTGTATCTCACTGGACTATGTCCATTTCAATGTAATCTCAGGAGGATCATCCATCGGACTAAGTTTATGACTCCGGGAGATAACTCTTCGGATTGGGTCTATTCATTTGTATGGTCTCGGGAGGAACATCCATCGGACTGAGTTTATGACTCCAGGAGATAACTCTTCGGACTAGGTCTATTCATTTGTATGGTCTCAGGAGGAACATCCATCGGACTGAGACTATGACTCCAGGAGATAATTCATCAGACTGGGTCCATTTCAATGTAATCTCAGGAGGATTATCCATCAGACTGAGTTTATGACTCCAGGAGATAATTCATCAGACTGGGTCCATTTGCAATTCGGACTTTCTTAAGCCTTTCAAATTCAACAAACTTTTCTTTCTTTTCAACTTCTTACCTTTCTTTCTTTTCCAACTTCTGATTTTACCTTTCAAATTATGTCTTTCCTTTTCTTTTCAAATTATGCCTTCATTTCCTTTTCCAACTTCTACTTTTATCTTAGGTGAAAAATTCATCGGACTAAGATTTCATCTTAGGAGAAAGTTTTAACAGACTAAGATTCTTTCTTTTCATCTTAGGTGAAAAATTCATCAGACCAAGACTTTTATCTTGGGAGAAAGATTCAACAGACTAAGATTTTATTATCTTAGGTGAAAAATTCATCGGACTAAGACTTATGTCTTGGGAGAAAGATTCAACAGACTAAGATTTTATCCACTTCATCTTAGGTGAAAAATTCATCAGACTAAGACTTTTGTCTTAGGAGAAAGTTTTAACAGACTAAGATCTTATCATTCTCTAACAGTTGTTTCCTTCACCTTTCAACTTGCCTTGTTCATCTTCGAAAACAATTGTATTCACCTTCATGCTCTTTGGATGATTATGCGATGACAGAAAATTTTTCTTGCCCCAGTTTGACAATATCTTTTGCTCCTGTTTCAAAGCAAAGAAAACTCTGTCAGTTTAAAAATGCAGTGGTTAGTTGTGGCCTTGAACTTTCCGCTTGAATGCTTGGCCTGTTCACCGACTATCCATTTTCACTTCTTCTTTGTTCAAAATCCGCCTCTCTTTAGGCACGTATGTTCTTCCATTCTTGACGGATCCCACAATTCCGATCTTGAAGTCTACGATTTCTTCAATGATTTCATTGGACAACCTTGGGTGTTTCTTGACTGACTCTTTCTTTTGTCAGAATATATACACCATTTCTCTGTTCAAACCCCGTACTTCCATTTGTTATATTTTCCTGAATTGGCACTTTGCCGATCTTTGCATCTCGCATGAACCCCAAACACTTTTAATTGATGCCCTGCTCCATTGCACATGTTTCTCTTTTGGCTTAAAGCACTGGCCTTGTCTTTTCCTGACTTACGACAATTGTCGTGTTGGCCAAATCCCATCTTGTGCAATTGGAAAGCTTGGTGGCAAATTTTGAAATCATTTCTTTATTTGTTATGACCCGACCGACTCGATATGAGGGAGGGTAAAACAATGTGTGAAGGATAGAGAGAAAGGAAGATACAATTCCTAACAAGAAACCTAACAGAAGAATGACCTATTGGATGTGAATACCGACTCTAGTGACCTTAACATGCACTACAGCCTTCTTTGTATAGCAAATCTGATGTTCAACTCTTGTTGCAAGTTCTGCCGTGAAACCGGTCTTCAACACTTCATTTCTTTGATCTGATCCTTAGTCGACTTGTAGTGCCCACAGGGTTTTCACCATCAAGCCTCTCTCATTTTGATTTTTCTTTCTCTCAACTCACCGTCGCCTTATGGTGCCCGTGAGGGTTTTCACCGATAAGACTCTCTCATTTTGATTTCTCTCATCTTGGAGTCTCGTGGTGGTTCTCATCATCTTGAATTCTTCATTCTCCTTTGTTCGTATTGGAGTGTTGCCCCTGATGTGATTTATCATTATTCGCTTGACTCGGCATTTCTTGAAGATTGATCGGAAGGTCTTCCTTTAGACCGTAATGTAGGCTTTTGGATGGGATATAGAAAAAAGGATATAAAGGCTCAAAAATATTTCATCGTGGGTTAAAATTACAACTTTCGGAATCTTATTTATTCAACAACCATAACTTCGGCCCCAGTTTCCTTCTTGGGGGATTTTTTGGATTTTTTGGATTTTTCCTTTATTGTGACTGAACCTCAGTGAGGTTGCCTACGTACCCTTTCGGGATCTAGTCAAACGTAGTTCGTACTAGGTCCGTATTCATTGTTGCATCTTGACTTCTCCCAATTTTTTCTTTGCATTCTTTTTCTTTATTTTCTTTTTCTTTTCTTTTCTTTTCTTTTTCTTTTCTTTTCTTTTTCTTTTCTCTTTTTTTTTTCTTTTGTTTCTCCACTTGATTTCCCCACTCAATCCTCAATTTTTGTTGTTGATTCCGAAAGAGGGATATGAAAGAAAATATAATATGGCTCAAAGGGGTAGCAATGGACGAAGTGTTTGGATAGCCGAATAAAATGCCTTCGTCATTCCAATCTTCAAAACCTACCAACTACAAACTACACAGTTAAACACCTTTGATTGATTCACATATTTGCCTTGATGACTCTCAGTTCCATTGGGCAACAATCCCGATACCACGAATGGTTCCTTTAACCTTGGGGTACTCTTGCCTTTGGCTTTAAACCGATGAAGCATGATGCATTTCCACGGCATTTCTTTATGTTACGCTTTCCCTAATGTTCACTTGATTCCGACTTCATAGTATTCCAATATGTTTTTATTTCTTCCGAGTATCATTACATCTTCAACATTGTTTCAATGACTTTTAAAATCAGGCTTAGAATTATGTGCATGTCATGTTGCTAAAGTCAGTATGAGAAGAGATACAAAGTGATCAGAAATGGAATGACTAGGAATGATGGGAAACAGAGAGTTGTATTAAACTGATGGGTTGAAACAACAAGACGAACAACAAAACGAACAGACTAGACTAGAATTACAAACCTAGAAAGCACTAAACAAATTTATTACTAAACAAAGCAAAGTGGAAAGATAGAACGGTTTTGACTCTTAAGACAACGTTCGGATTACAACCCTGAAATAACCCGGGCAAAAGAGATGACACCAAAATATACCACCAAAACTCCAAGAGACGGAGCGCCTTCCTAATTGACAAGCATGGCATCCTAGCCACTGAATTCTGCATTAATGTTGCCAAGATCACTTTCTGTTTCAATATCTTCAACTTCAGTTGACCTCCCAAGAAGATTTTCATCACCCACGTCACCGGGCATCATTCCCACAAAATGTGCTCCATTATGTGCATGTAAAGGATTCTGTGCAATATTTTGGATGCCACTACCTTGGACCGCAATTATTCCTTCCTGAATCATTCTTTCTATCTCTCTTTTCAAATCCCGACAACTTTTAACATCGTGCCCCAGGGCATTGGAGTGGTATTCACACCTTTTGGATGAGTCAAAACTTCTCGCACGTCGGTCCACCCGATTTGGAAAGATGGGTGCAATCACGCCACATCGTTTTAGCTTCTCAAACAAGCTTGCATAGGACTCTCCTATTGGTGTAAAATTATCTTTCAGCTTTTGTTCCTTTCCATACCCCTGGCTTGGATGTGGGTTATAAGGTATTTGAAAATTTTGCGGAGGCTGGTAAAGATTTTGTGACGTTCGGGCTCGCTTTCTTGGGTGTTTTGAGGATTGAGCAACATACTGGCCTGGATCAACAGAGTATGAAGGGTTATGAGGCGGGTAGTAATGCTTAAGAAGGTCATGGAAAACTTGATGAGGTTGTGTATACCTTTGAGATGTTCTTATGGGACCTCTTCTCGACCCTGACATCATCATGATTTCTTCATCACTCCCATACACATCCTAAATTCACTTTGGACATCCTGAGCCGCATCTTTGAGAGCTGATTGACTTATAATTTTGCCTGTCTTAAGACCATCTTCCACCATTTCTCCCATTTTGATTATTTCTTCAAAGGAGTGACCAACTACAGATATCATGTTTTGAAAGTAATCCGACTCTTGGGCCTGAAGGAAAACAGTGGCCAACTCGTGATCATTCATGGGTGGCTTAGCTCTCGATGCCTGCTCTCTCCATTTGATGGCATATTCCCTGAAACTTTCAGTTGGGTTCTTTTTCAGTTTAGAAAGGGAAATACGGTTTGGGGTGACGTCAATATTGTATTGAAACTGTTTGATAAAGGCTCGTGCCAAATCATCCCAGACGTGCCAACCAGATGCGTCCTGATCCCAAAACCATTCAGATGCTACCCCCGAGAGGCTTTCCCCAAAATAAGCCATAAGCAATTCTTCTTTTCTTCCCACACCTCTCAATTGGTTGCAATACCTTTTCAGGTGGGCTATGGGGTTTCCGCGTCCATCATACTTTTCCAATTGGGGAACCTTGAAACCAGGCGGCAAGTGGACATCGGGGAACATACAAAGATCTCTGAAGGCAACACTCTTTTGACCTGCCATTTCTTGCATGTTTTTCAGCCGTTGTTCTAATCTCTTCAATCTTTGGGCCATTTCTTCCTGTACATTCTTTCGGGTAGGCTTCTCAACGTTTGCAGGAAGGTCAAACGAGTACGAGTGGTACTCGGGAGAGTGGTACTGTTCTTGCTGTATAGCAGATTGTGACTCATGAGAAGGTTGTCCTTGGCCATTGGCCCATGCTTGACGCATTTTGGTCATTTGTTGTTTCAATGTTCTGTTTTCCTTAACCACAGTAGACCCTTGTTGAATTTTCTGACCCTGAGTCTCTTGAGCACTCGTAACAGCTTCAATGCCGGTTATCATTTTCCTTGGATTTTGCTTTCCAATTTACCACAACTAACCACCTCGACTTTCTGGATTAACAAAACGAAACCACCGGGTTACCGTTAAGGTATTTCACTTATTGATTTCTCTTGTTTTTTTTTCTGCTATTTTCTTTTCTTTTTCCCTTTTTGTGGTTTTTTTTCATTTTCTATTCTTTTTTTTCTTTTTGTAGTTTTTTCATTTTTTTCTTTTTGGTTATGGAAATGGTCGAATCCTATGTGGATTGCCTACGTATCATGACCCCGCATGAATCGGACCGAGCGTAGTTCTTGCAAATTAATGCAAGAAATAAAGAGATGTTTATTTGATTTTTTTTTGTTTTTTTTTTAAAAAAGGAAAATTATGGAAGCCGACTCCAACTACAAACTCTGATGAAAAACTTTCACACATTGTGCCAGAGATTTCTACAAAAATAAGAATATTTTTGGTGTCAATTATGACTATTTCTGCAAAATTGGCCACATGATGGCTTATTTGACAAAATGACTATTTTTGCAAAATTTATTTAAAATTTTTTTTCTGTGGCTCATGAGGCATCGTTCGGCATCACCATAAACCAACACAAGACTATTTTTCATAAATTGGTCATGTAATGGCTTATTTAGACAAAGTGGCTCTTTTTACAAAATTTTATTTAAGAAGATGCAAATTCAAAAATTTTTATCCTGGGGCCTATGGGGCATCGTTCAGCACCGACACAGGCCAACACAAAACTGAGGAAGTTCAAATGCAAAAAATGTGGCTATTTCAGCAAAATTTCGGCCATGTAATGGCTTAGTTGATAAAGTGGATATTTTTGTGAAGTTGAGTGATGACTCAAAACTTGATTTTGCGGATACAACCTTTCGATATTTCCGCGAGGAAATATTTCAAGGCTGTGTCCAAAATTATTTAAAATGATTCAAAGTGGCTATTCCTGCAAAAACGGCCTTCCGGTGTCCTTTTGAGGAACATTCGGCTTATTTTAAGCAAGAATAGTATCACCCGACTTATTTATAACAAAAATAAAAATTTTGACATTTTTTGGTTATTTTTGCAAAAGGGGTGTGAACCCGGACTTGATTTTGCGGCTATGGCCTTGCAACATTTCCACAAGGAATATTTCAAGGTTGTGCCCGCAAATTATTAAAAATGATTCAAAGTGGCTATTTTTGCAAAAACAGCCTTCCGACGTCCTTTCGGAACATTCGGCTATTTTCAAAAACAGCGTCACTTCGATTTATTGACAAAAACACACAGCACATTTTTTTATTATTTTTTTTAAAGGGTGGCCTTTCAACATTTCCATAAGGAATATTTCAAGGCCATTATTCAAAAAGAAAAGAGTCAAAGTGGCCATTTTTGCAAAAATAGCCTTCCGGCGTCCTTTCGAAACATTCGGCTATTTTCGAAAACAGCATCACTTTGATTTTATTGAAAACTAAACTTCGGCATTTTTTTTTGATTTTTTAAAAGGGGTGGGAACCCAAACTTGATTTTGCGAATATGGCCTTTCTACATTTCCACAAGGAATATTTCAAGGCTATGTTCGAAAATTATTAAAAATAATTCAAAGTGGCTATTTTTTGCAAAAACAGCCTTCTGGCGTCCTTTCGGAACATCCGGCTATTTTCAAAAACAGCATCACTTTGATTTTATTGACAAAATTAAACATACATTTTTTTTTTGAATTTTTTAAAGGGGGTGGTTGGACCCGATGAGGGTTGCCTACGTATCCCACCTAACGGTGAGAATCAAACCTGCGTAGTTCGGTCAGATTAATTGACCAATTATTTCAACAAAAATTGTTCCACTTTTTTTTTCAGATTTTCTTTTCAAGCAATTCGTCAATATTTCGATATCTAAAATTTCTCTTTTTTTTTATTTTTCAGGAATTTAGCCAATAATAATCTAGAACAAATAAATGCAACATATAACATGCTCGGTCTTTTATTACCGGGTCACTTGTCCTAGACGGACCCAACCCCCTGTGTTGAGTCCCCTAAGTCAGATATGATGCAAATAAACGTCCTAAATGTAGGTTCAATATCCTGAAGTTTCATCGGTACTAGACCGTGTACCCGAGCGGACAACTCGGATCGAGGAGGGGGCTACGTACCGGTGACCCGCGGAGTCAATCGGCTTTGTAACTTATCCGGCCTCTTTTTCTTATTTTTGGTATTGACACTAACAGAAAGGGGAGTCTCAACCAGTAAGCACATCCCCGGGGGTAAGAAGAGAAGGGTTTTCGGCACAGTTTTATATATACAGTTCACGCAATATCAAAGCGGTAAACATGTAGCACATTAATCAAAACATATAATGAAATCAGATATAAGCAAAAACAACAATTTAACTGAGCTCGAATTCTTAAACCCCGAACCGAAGTTCGGGGTTACTTATCCCCAGCAGAGTCGCCAGAGCTGTCACACCTCCTTTTTTCACATCGCACACACATAAATGTAATGTGCCACTGTTTAATACTACACCCCGAGAAGGGATATAATAATAATTAGGGAAGGAGTTTTTCCACTTAAAGGACAGTCGGAACGGGATCAATTTATTTAATTATTCGGAGTCGCCACTTGGGAAAATAATGGTGTCCCAAGTCACCGGTTTAATCCCGAACCGAGGAAATTTATGACTCTGTAATACAATCTGCGAAACTAGAAACCTGGATAAGGAATTCTGTTAACCCGGGAGAAGGTGTTAGGCACTCCCGAATTCCGTGGTTTTAGCACGGTCACTCAACTGCAATTTCTGCTTTTATCTGATTTCTTTATATATTTTAATTATGTGCTTTTAATGCTCCGCTTTTAATTTAGAAGAATTGTGACGTCACGAAAATACATTTTGAGTCACACCATAACCAGTACGCCTGTGACTTTAACGTATTTCGGTTTCGCCGGGAGTAAGATTTGGGTCACATAAATGCGCACCCGTGATTAGGAAAGTATTATTATTAACTAACGCGCCTAAAGTAACTACGCGTTGTTAACTTTGCGGGGGCCATGGAAAATTTGCTAATGGCACGCCTCGAATTTACTCCACTAAATGAATTAAAGATATGCATATTTTCATCTAGTGAAAAATATCCAAAATACAAGCTCGCAAAAGAGGCCACCGGTGTTGACTTGCCGCCTTGAACTTTAACGCCATATCTCTCAACCAAAACGCCAAATTCATCCATATGTATTTTTTTTGTCAAAACTGAAACTAAAAGAAAACTACAAAAAATGGCACTAATTCTTACAAGTATATACTATAAATTAATATATCTAACAAAGATAAAGGAAACGTATTATGGGTATGTATGTTACAAAAAAGGAAGGTGCAGAATAATGAGCTGAAAATTGATGATGAAGAAGGAAGGAAGAAAATAAAATAAGAGTAAGAGATGCAACTCAAACTGATGGACTATGGACGGAACTCGAATCGACACTGGAATTCCAGACCAAACACGAACCCAAACAAACTAAAGCCATCAAGCAGATTATACAATTAAGAGGTGCTTAGGCAAAGATATGAAACAGAGCACACGTTACGAAAAAGAGTTCAATCAAACTCGTTGCTACTCGAAAATTACAGAACCGCATCTGCTAGCATTTAGATTCAAATTGAAAAAAACCATGAAACCATGAGTTATGCAGCAATCTCACAAATATTAACAGCCACAGACAAGAAAACGACAGCAAAATGCGATAACATCCACAGCCGGTAAGGCTGATCTTATGAGATACATAGTAACGGTGACTAATCAGGAATAAGTTAAGAAGAACGGACCTGAAATTAGAAAACAGAACTTTTCCAATTAATGAGAAAACATATCCAAGTCGAGCACAGCAGAGCGAGAACCAACATGAGCAAATGAGAACAGTGAATATTAGATCGGAACCGCGAACTTCGACCTCGAACAATCACCACTGGACCAACAAAGAAGAAATAAACTCAGACAAACTCCATCCCCGAAATGTTGCCGAATTCTGGAAGACGCCGATGTCAATTTAGGCTCTGCATTCAATAAACAGATAAATACGGACGGATTTTTGAAGCTTAAATTCTCGATTTGATTCAAAAGCCAAGCGTTCCTTGATTTTTTCTCTATAAGGAATTTGATAGAGTCAAACGTCTGGAAACGAAATGAGAATCTCCAGAGATTGGTGCGGAAATTCGTGTGTGATTTTCTCTTTTTTTTTTTTTTTTTTTTTAAAAGCTGCGCCCCTTTTTTTTCAGATTCTCTATAAGATGTTCCCCCTTTTCTTTTGTTAGGTCTAGGTATTTTATAGGTGGGGACATGGGTAGGGTTTAGTAATGAGTTGGGCTCAATTAGGTAGGTTTTGGGTATTTGGGCCAGGGAAAATTAAGGAAAAATAGCCCAATTCAAGTCTCTTACTAAGATAGCCCACTTATTCTATTTATTTTGTAATTGTTTTTTTTTTAGTTATTTTTTTTTCTAATTTTATTAAAATGTTTGACACTAAAATCTATTTCCTATCCATTAGTAAAAATGCAAACTAAAACATATTTAAACTAAAAATGCAAGATGAACCATTTTTGTTATTTTCTTTACATTTTGTTCTAAAACAAATTGATACTAAAAAATGTGAAATTAAATTCCTAAATGCAAATGCATATTTTTTGTATTTTTATATTAATTTTCATGCAACTAATTAATACGAATTGTAAAAATAAGGAAAAATTATTTATTTTGAATTTATGGGAATAACTCATATATAGGGTAAAAATCACGTGCTCACAATAGGTAAGTGATTTTATTATGAAAACTCGTTTATGAGTGATTATAAACCACAATCCCATTCTTTAATTCATGAAAATAACAGAAAAATAGGATTTGGGGCCTAGAATTGTGAGACCTTTAGGGGTCGATTTGAGGGGTCAAACGGACTCCAATTTTGGTGTTCTTTATATGTACGAACTCGTGGCGAGACGTGGAATTCATTGGTATAATTTTTGGAATATTTTTGACCAAACAGACCCGGGGTCGATTTTACAATTTTTGGACAGCATGTTAAAATTACTTTAATTAGGCAATTGGGTTGGTTTGTTGAGTAGAATTGATGATATTAAATAAATTGTGTATAGATACGATTGATTTGGAGCGAAATTTGAAAGGAAAAGTATTGCTTGAGGATTGAGTGGACTATAAGCCGTCGAGGTAAGTATTTGATCTATCCTAGCTTGAGGAAATAGGATTAATGTGCTAATTGCTATGTGATCGAGTGCGGTGTATGGGCTGTGGTGAAGAGCATCCATACACTGGCGTCTAGCATGACCGTGAGTCATTTGTTGACATATATTGTGGGATGCTTTTAAGACGTAATCTTGAACCCTTGCTGGGTTGTGAAGTTGATTATTGTTTTCCCTTGCCGGGACTTTATCGTGAAGTTGATTATTGTTTTCCCTTGCCGGGACTTTATTGTGAAGTTGATTATTATTTTCACTTGCCGGGACTTTATTGTGAAGTTGATTGTTGTTTTCCCTTGCCGGGACTTCATTGTGAAGTTGATTATTGTTTCCCTTGCCCGGACTTTATTGTGAAGTTGATTATTGTTTGCCTTGCTGGGACTCTACTGTGATGATTATCGTGTCCCTTGCCGGTATGGTTCATGTGAATTGTTTTCATTCTTTTGCCCTTAATTGTGATTGTTATTGGGGTGAGGAAGACTGATAATTCACGAAGGGTGATACCGTGCCTTGTTTTATTGATTATGCACGAAGGATCATGTCGTGCCTTATTTTATTAATTATGCACGAAGGATCATGTCGTGCCTTGTTTTATTGATTATGCACGAAGGGTAATACCGTGTCTTGTTATTGATTATGCACGAAGGATCATGCCGTGCCTTGTGATATTGATTATGCACGAAGGAACATTCCGTGCCATTCTTAATTGAACCATGCACGAAGGATCATGCCGTGCCATGGATGTGAGGATGAGAGTAAAAGCACGAAGGGTGATGCCGTGCACTTTTATTTGATTATTTGGTGAGGATGAGAGTAAAAGCACGAAGGGTGATGCCGTACAACTATTTGAAGTTCTTGCTTTGATGATAGCTGTTTTTATTAAACTCTGATTCTCTTTACTGATTTATTATATGTTGCTGATTGTGTTCCCCCAGTATGATGCTCCTTTGTTAATTGTGTTACTTGATAATTCTATTATTTTATGGAATATACATATATAGAACTGCACAGGTTTATGTGAGTGTCTGGTCCTAGGCTTGTCACTACTTCGCCGGGATAGGCCAGGCACTTATCAGCACATGGGGTCGGATTGTGCTGATACTGCACTTCTGTGCGTTTTTGCACAGGTCCAGGTTTCGAGCAAGAACAACAACAACAGTAAAGTATTCGTGGGAGTTGAGCATTTCGAGACTGAGATAGCTTGCAGGCGTCCGCAGGCCCGGCATCTCTTCTATTTATTTATGCTATTTGTTGTGGTCTCATTGTTCCGATACAGACAGATATTTATCATTTTCTTTCAAACCATTATGTGTAGTATTCATTAGTAGTTCGTGAGTTGGTGACTCCACGTCTTTGGTAGAGGATTTCATCAATGTTTTACCTTAGTATTATCTATCTCTATTTAGAAAGTCTTCCGCATTTATTAAATTGAATAATTATTTTTCTTGCTATTAAATATGAGAACAAAAATGATGGTATGAACAGGAAAATATTGAATGAATTGGCTTGCCTAACTACCACGAGTAGGCACCATCATGATCCCGATGATGGGGGAAAATCCGGGTCGTGACAAGTAAAGCATAGAAGACCAGTAAAAAAGTTTTTGTTGAACCACCTTTTGATGTAATTGATTTTGTGGAAAGTGATAGACTTGAATCCGCTACCCATAAAAAACTGCTATGTAATGATGCTTGCCAACTGTTAACAAGATTATGGAACCAATGCGTCCTCAGTGATGCATCTTATGTTGATTATGTAGCAGATGTTCCTTAGTTTTTAAAATATCAATTTCCGGTTTAATCAACAAAAAAAATACATAATAATCCAGGAACTGCAATAACAAATGAACGTATAATGCGTTGCATATGAAGGTTGTGTTTATGTACATAAGAAGAAAAGCCATTAAGTCATATAATATAGTGGAGTTCTAGCATAAGTATACCGGAGTTCCAACATAAGTATACTGGAACTCCAATATATTATATTGGAGTTCCAGTATAATATACCGATCCAGCATAATATGCTGGAAGTTCATATACATGTGCTCCATTCTCTAATATATTATACTAGAACTTTTCGAGTGTTGGAGTTACAACATAATATGCTGGAAGTTCATACACATGTGTACTGATCCTCAATATATTAAGCTTGAACTTTTTTGTATTGAGGAAGATAGTGGCTATTTTTCAGTGACTTTGCAAATGCTTGCTATTTTTTAATGACCAGTCTGAAAAATTGCTAGCCCATGCTATTTTTACAAAGAAATCATATTGATGATGGTTGTTTTCTCCCAAGAATTGCTAAAAATAATTTTCAATCGAGTAGAGATATAAAACTAAAAGACTGATTGCATATGTTCGTAAGTATTCTGATGATTGTACAAAATAAGGTAAGGACCCATATATCAGGTATGTAACCGGTTTTTCTTACTTAATTCCTACCCGTTACTAACATTAACTATATTTATTTCCCTACTGAAATTACTGGTAACGATTATGGTAATAATAAACGGTCGTGCATAATCAGGGATAATGCTAATTCTCTTTCCTTATTCGTAATTGTTCATTAATCTTCCTCTTTTATAGCCTACATGCATCTCGTGTTTATTTCTTCTTTTTGCAGTTGTCAAATATGATACCTTCTTCATTAAATCCTATGGGCATTTTTACCGTCCCTCATCATTCTTCTTCATTAATCTGGTACAAATACCACTTGTCACCATATCGTTAATTCACGTGTCATGCCTATTTTCCACCAATATATACCACACATGCTATCGGAATGTGAGTGAGGAGGAAGAAATTTAGAAAAAGTAAAGTAGTTGACAATACTTCTAAACCAATTTGCATATGTAAATTAAAGAGAGATCTACAATTTTATCTTTCTAGTTAAAAGGGATTTCATACATAGTTCCTATAAGAATTTAGAAAGATAAAAGTGGAGAAATGAAGAGCGTCAAGAACCATGAGGTACAAGGTTTATATCAGCTGGTTTCTTTTCATCTTTCTATGTTTTGGTGGACAGAGCTACTTGGCATTTGATATGGTGGGAGGTACCAGATACCTCATAAAATTAATTGAAATACGCACAAACTAGCAGCTCGAACATCGTGATTAGTGGTGGCAGAATGGACTTTAAAAATAGTTCTCAATCCAAATATGGATAAAAATGGATAAGATATATATTATTCATCTAAAAAATGGATACGCAATGAGTTTTACTTTTAAATTTGCAAAGACTCTAATTGGGGGTTCCCCAAATTTGGGAGACTATGAATTCTCCCAAAAGTGATCATTTTCAAGAAGTCGTGGATAATATGCATATCCATCTTATCCACAAGTTAATACATTCTCTATCGGTACTGAACATGGACCGGGAAAGATAATTTATCCATTTTTATTACCCATTTTTTATTATCACGACCCAAGTTCTCCCTCTGTGATCTGTCGCAATGGCACCTAATCTATACAACTAGGTATACCTAACAATTTGCGGAAATGAAATGACAACATGAAAACTAATAATTTAACAAGTAATTTAATTAAGAAGTTTAGATTCTACTCGATATATACAATAAACACTCTTAAACTGAATATAAGTACTCCCAAAACTCGAAATATCATGAGTCACAAGCTACATAAGTAAATATTGTTTCTGCGGCAAAAATAGTGTCACGTGACACTGCACTTCGTCAAAAATTTTATATAGATAGTACACAAAATGAATATATAATATATACAATAAAATTGCTTTTCATTATAGTGATTTAATCGTTTGTTTATTTTTTTCAAACAATAACACTGCTTCCCAAAATAATTCTGCTTACGGCCCTGCTCATAGCATACATGATAGACCCGTTCCTGTTTTGAAATATAGAATTCTAATTGTAGTATTGTGAGTTATATGTAAGTGCTTCTACAAAAAGTTCAGAAAAAAGAAGGGAAGTTTAAAAAAAAGGAAGAAGAAGGATAATGGACTACAACTACATATGGACAACGTATATATAACGCACACTTTCTGTTAAATGTTTTTAAAAATATTATATTAAAAAGGGAGGTCACATGTCATATTGACCTATACTTAAGTTTTGGCGGATATAATTATGAACTCTATAATTATACTAGGGAGAAATAGCAAGCACCCAATAAAATAATAAGGAGAATGCAAATTGGCGTGGGCATGTTGATCTTGCAAGCGAGTACGTAATAAATATTCCAACATCTTAAAATAGTCACTTAACTTGATGTTAGTCAAATCTTGTTTAGTTGCACTTAAATTTTCGTTTTTAATGTGACCCTAAAAGGAATATAGCTATCTATATTGTTCTTCCCTCCATGACATGAGCCCAACGTATTGGACCAATAATAAGAGAATTGAGCTGGTCTAAAAAGCGTTCAGAAATTATTAGTTATGTCCATTTATAAGTAGCTCATTAAAAAAATTGATCAATTGATAAAATATTACTAATATTAGCCAAATTAGTCAATTAGCTATTTGTAGCAAAAAAATATCAAAGTTTTACTTTGTTTTGAGTGGGTGTTATTAGAATAGATTGGGCACAACTTAAGGAGCTTGAATCTCAGTTTTGGGATGATTTGATGAAGTTTTGAGGTGGTTTGAATTGAAAATTCGAAGTAAAAGCTGAACATGAAAAAAAATAATATGTGTATCACACAATGTATCATTTGTGTATCACATATGTATCATATTTGTATCAATTGTGTATCACATGTATATCCATGTATACCTGTGTGTGAGATACATGCGTGATACATGAGTCACATAAGACTTTTTTGAACTCGATTTAATTATGAATTTTAATACAAAATCAGTACAAATCACCTCCAATCTTCCTCTAATTTTGTATATTGGTTATCTATATATTTTCAATGAATTTCAACTATACCCATTGAAAATATTTCCTTTTTGTTTAGATTTTTAGAATATTGTATAGAGTTTTGTATTTCATCACCTTATTTGCTACCCTATCCATGAAATTTCCTTTTCGTCTTGTATCTAATATTGCTAATCGCACTTAAAAATATAGAAAGTAATTTTTGCATGTGATTGCTTGAGAGAAAGAATCCGACTATTTGGTTTTTCAACTTTTGTTAGCTAGTTTTGGTAAATCTATAATTAATAACTAAAAGTTGATAAGTCAAAATTTATTTGAGACATTTATTTAAGTTCCTCAAAAGCATTTGGCGCTCTATAGTCCGTATAGGATGTAGATGTATACATATTCATTAAATGAATAATTTATAGGCACATTAATTTGTAAACATTGCTTTACCCCATAAATTTATAAAGTATTTTTTTCCTTAGTAAACTTTGTGCTTAGTCAAATATCGTCGACATAAATTTGTTGGGACTAAACTTTTTAGTCAAATGCAAAAGGTTCCGTCTTTTAGTATGATCAATGTAATACCAGTATACTTTGATCAAAGAAAATTAAAATTTTTGGACCAGAACTCAAATTAACGGAGTTTATTTATTTTAAGTTTATAAGCCAAAATTTTTAAAAATAAACGAATTGATATTTAGATCAAGAAAGAAAATTACACGCAGCTTACATACAATTAACTTTTCTTTATTTTAAGAGTACCTTTCATTACGATGATATGGTATCTTGTTATAATTATTAATCGAGTTTAATTTTAGGATGTAACATAATGTCAAAGGATAAAATTTTGAAATATCAAAAGTCAACAGTCAATGACATTAAAATACTGCTTTATGAATAGTATTCAATTGCCAGCTAGCAAAGTACAAGTCTTTTCTCAATGTGATCATCATCTTTGGCTTATTAATCATCTTTTATTCAAGTTTATGTAGGTTTTTTTCTTTTTTTCATTGAATGTCCTTTTGAGATTTTGAATAAAATTTAAATCATATCGTGTAAGACATTAAAGGAACAAATGTTAATCGATGCAGCGGGGGGGGGGGGGACATGGGCAAGAACTACTTAGTTCACGTAAAACTATACATGACATTGTATGTTCGTTGTGCGAGTTAAAAAGATCATACCCGTGTGACCATAGTCTTTGATGATAAGTAAGGTTGTTTAAAATCGAATCGAAACTGTTAAACGATCCGAATTGATGACTTATTGGCTTATTTGTATTGAATTATCGAGATAATTGATTGTGAATTGATTGGGATTTTATAATTAATAACTTAACGATTTGGGGGCGGATTACTCAATTTTCTTATCGGGTAAATCATTAACCCATTAATTTTTTTTATATATACATTTTTACCCCTTTGTATATAAAGTACTATCAAAATCCTAAATAACTAAATCCCTAATTTTATTTTCTAATTCTCGATTATCTGTAAGGAAGCTGTCACTCTTGTCTCTCTCTTGAACTGAGAATCGAGAAGTCAAAAAATCAAAATCTCAATGGTTAATATGTGTATGTCTTTATGAGTAGTCTTGATAGTATTAAAAACTTAGTTAGTACGTGTATGACAATATGAGTAGTCTTGATAGTATTAAAAACATATTTAGTACGTGTATGACAATATGGGTAGTCTTGAAGACTCTACAAATCAAAACTACCGTTTGGTTAGATCATTATAAATTTGTTATTAATTTGAAACTGTTTAGTATTGATTGAATGATTGTTCAAAAAAATATTATTTTGTTTTGCCGATAAGCCGCCCAATGATAACCGCCCGATAATTGTTAACATCATACCAATTCGCTCGTTATCTTATTGGATGGCTAGTAGATTTCTACATTATAATCCGATAAACCATTAAGCCGAACCATTAAATACAATTATCCGTCCGATTTATCTGATTCGCCCGACAAGCACCCCTAATGGTAAGTGCATGAACATGTATTGGTGGATGTGCCCTTTAAGGATATCTCCGCATTAGCTCCAAATTTATTTCTTATTATTTTCATGGATCAAAGATTGTAATACTAATTTAAAGCGAATTATTATCACATTTCATAGCAAAATGGTTCGAAATTATACAAAGTTATACTACAATAATAATATATTCAGTATAATCTTATAAGTTGAAGAGCCTATTAATATGTATGCTGACCTTACTGCTACCTTAAGTAAGTAAAGTGATTCTTTTCGATAGATCATCGGCTTAAGAAAATAGCAACACGATAGGGATTCAAGAATTACTAAAGAAAAATAAGAAACGTGCGGAAGCTAAAAGAAAATAAAGAAACGAATCGTCATGACCCAAACCCCGGTCGTGATGGCGCCCAACGCATTGCTAGGCAAGCCCGACCATCTTATCCATTAAACCAGTAAATTATTAATTTCAGGTGATCAAGTTAAACTTAAATAGCAAGTGCTCATATCAAAATGACAAACGTAATAGTAGAAGCATATAAAATACAGTCCCAACCAAATCGTGGTGTCGCAAGTCTGAGCCTCTACAGAATAAACAACCTATACAAACAAGTGCAGGCAAAAATGAAAGCAACAAAATGATAAGGAAGGAGAAAACAGGTTCTGCGGACGTCGGCAGCTACATCGTAATCTCTGCAAAATAGATATGAATAAGCAGCTGCAACCGCTCAACTGCTCTCTAGCACCTGTGGATCTGCACAAATAGTGCAAGGGAGTGGGGTGAGTATATTTCAACTCAGTGAGTAACAATAATAAACAATAACTGAAATTAAGAACTCATGTACTATCACTAAACAGTTCTAAGGAAAACCCCCACGGGTAAGTCATCACTACAGTGAGTACTCTGATCTCCAGTCCACATCTATCTCAACAAGGTCCCAAACTGACCAAATCCTCACTCGTACCGCTACGATGTACGGCCAACTCGATGTATGTAAGTATATATACATATGTCTATAAAGTATAAGTATTTAAGTACGTATATGGTTATGTATAAGTATAATGCTGCGGCGTGCAGCCCGCTCCAATACATATAACGCCGTAGCGCACAGCCCTCTCCATTTAACGTCGATGGCGCTTACTAGGGGTGTATACTGACTTCGAAGGGGCTCCCTAGGCCCAAGCGCTATGATATTGCGGCATGCAGCCCGATCCACACATATATTATTGCGGCGTGCAGTCCGATCAAATGTATATATATACATATATAACTATATTGTTGTGGCGTGCAGCCCGATCCCATCGTATACACCAGTGCTCACTGAAATGTGTGCAGACTCAGACTCCGAAGGGGCTCCTACAGCCCAAGCGCAATAATACCGCGGTGTGCAGTCCGATCCACATGTATATATCACTGTGGCATGCAGTCCGATCCAATGCAGGTGTATATATATATATATAACACCTCATAATGGGTCCTCGACCCTGTCCTAGTCAGTATAAATTGGCCTTTCAGGCCGACTCAGCTAAATCAGGGAAATTCTGCCCCAAGTAGTCTATCTCTCTCAGTGCACACCTAGTGCTGGTCCAAGATATGCTATACAGCTAATTTCACAGCTGAGTGTAGGTTTCCAATAGGATATAAGGGTCACCTAGCTCTACAAGTCCCCTAAATGTTCTACAGATCGGCACAAGGCCCCAAACCAGGCTACTAGCCCAATTACACAGTTATAATCCCATTCTCAGTCACAATACACAATACACTGTTAGTCAGAAAGGACCAAGTCCAATTCCCCAATCACAATGTCACCACGCCCATCACATGGCGTGTGTCTCATCTCATCATAGCACTGTAAAGTGCTAGTACGGGGTTTCAAACCCTCAGTACATTATTTACCATCACCACTCACCTCGATCCGGTAGAAGCCTTAGTCCGCCTTGCGCTTTCCTCGCAATTCAACCTTCTCGGATGCCGAATCTGTTCAAATTCACAGAGAATACGTCAATATATGCTAATTACACACAACCCATTCGAAATAGCTCAAATTGCACCAAAACCCACAAAGTTGTCAAAACTCGACTTTTGGTACGCTTCTTGAAAAATTACGAAAGTTACATATTCGGAATCCTTGTCTCAACAGGAGTCTATGCATATAATATTTACCAAAATCGGACTCCGTTTGCCCATTCGAAATGATAATTTATCAAAACCTTGGCTTAGGGCCCTATTCCTCCATTAATACACTCTCTTACCTCCATTTTCAACTGTTAATTGCTTCATTTATCAATACAAAACCGTAATTTGAGTTCACAGTTGATTACCTAAAGAATCTCCTTGAATTTCCCTTAAATATCGCCCAATTAGACCCTTAAGACCGAGCCCTAATGTTTTATGACTTACGAAAATTTACCCCTTCTGTTTTCTTATCACAGGCGCGATTTCCGCTTCTGCGGCCTTGGACTCGCAGCTGCGAGTCCGCTTCTGCGGTCAGACGGTCACTTCTGCGACTTTATACCAAGCCGCCCAGTTCCGCTTTTGCGGTCCAGGTCTCGCACCTGCGAGACCGCATAAGCGGACTGGGCTCCGCTTCTGCGATACCCCACCGGCCTGGCCTCCTCCGCACCTGCGATCATGGGCTCGCTTCTGCGAGCCCGCTTCTGCGCCTCCTTGGCCACTTCTGCGGAGATGCCTAGATTAGCCAAATCTCACTTCTACAAGAATTTTCCACACCTACGCATCTGCTTCTATGGTCCCCCACCCGCAGAAGCGAAAATACCAGAAGCTTAAAATCCCAGACCTGCAAAATCCCTGAAATTCTTCTATTTAACCTCCCGAAACCACGCCGGGTCCTCCGAGACCTCGACGAAAACCACAAACATACTCCATACAACTGTACGAACTTGTTCCAATGATAAAAACATACCCTTTAACATGGTAAAGCATCGAATTCAAGCAATTCATGCCTAAGCTTCCATTCAAACTTCCGCAACTGACATTCGATCAAAAACCCTACCAAACGACCTCTGAATGACCTGAAATGTTGCAAGCACATCCAAAATAACCTAATAGAGCTAGTGCAACTGTCGGAATTCCATTCCGACTCCCGGATCAAAATCTCACCTACCGATCGGATATCGCCAAATTCAACTTTAGCCAATTCAAGCCTAAAACTACACCGGACATCCAAATTCACTTCCGATCGCTCTCCTATCTCATAAATGACCTCCCGGAGCTGACCGAATCATCAAAATTCAAGTCTGAGCTCTCTAACTCACGAGTCAACATCTAACTGACTTTTTTCAACTATTCCTTCTTCTAAGAGACTATTTGTCTCATTTCTAACCTAACTCAACCCGGATTGACTCAAACTTACCCAACATGCATATTGTAACATTAACAAGCATATAACGGGGATAACGGGGTGATAAATCACATGATGACGAGCCGGGTCATCACACGAATAAAAGACAAAAATTAAAGATAGATTGAATTCAAGAAAAAGTTTCTTGAATTCAATAAGTCTATTCTAGAAGTTGAATGTCACGACCCAAACTGGAGGACCATGACTAGCACCCGACCATACTTGCCGAGCACCAACGTACATTTTATCTAACCTTCCTTATTATCTTTTAGGATGACGAGACCAATATAAATGGTAGACATGGATCATGAACAACCAACAATAAAATATGATTGCATGAACCTACATAACATGGGATGACCAGACAATCAAGAAACTATATACATATGGTACAAGCTACCACGCTAAAATGAAAGACTATACAACAAAAACCAGCCGACAAGGCATACCAAACTATACATGAGTCGACACTTGTCTATGAGCCTCTAAAAGAACATAAGTGCTGCAACATAGCTGGAACAGGGCCCCGACATACCCATAATGTCTATAACAAAAATGTATACCAAGACCAAGGCAAGTCCGGAGAAGGGATCTCGCCAATCACCGCTGAACTGGACAACCTACTGTGATGGGGGAGCTACACCTGCCTGTCTATCAGGACCTGCAGCACGACATGTAGCGTCCACAAATAAAAGGACGTCAATACGAATAAAGTACTGAGTATGTAAGGCAGAGAACCATAAATATGAACAACAATGTGAGCAGGGATAGAGAATATACAACCTGTAACATCTGAGTACCTCTGAGGGCTACTGACATGAAATACATGATACATATGTATAAATACATAATCTTTTAAAACATACGCCTCTGTGGGCATCATCATCATCATATCGTACCCGGCCGTAATAGGCTCGGTAAAAACATACCCGGCTATTATAAGGCTCGGTAGAATCGTACCCGGCCACGTGGAGCTCGGTAAAACCCAACTGATCAGTGGTTGCACAATAGGTGCCGTACCCGGCCGACTATAGCGCGGCTCGGTAGAGTAAAATAGATACATATATATAATGCATGTTCGACTCCTGGAAACACCTTGCAGACCTTTTGGAGTGACGTAAGGTCGGTATCCTATGTACAACTTATTAGGACTAACTCTTCACTATGAACCTTATAGGAATCGGGAAGTACCAACAAGATTGATAACATAAGAATAAGAGAAGCAACATCAACATCAATCGTTCCATAAGAGGGGAAACAATGTAAGTACTGCTTAGCTTCTAAGAATAGAGTATCTTTGGAAGCTCGTTCATTACATTATGTTAATCGGAGTCCTGCAAAAGAAGGAAAGGGATAGCCACACATACGTTGTATATACTGCCACAACCTCAAGCTATGCAAACATCATGACTCCTTAGTCTACAATAGGAGAAATGACACTATCGTTAACGTTTATGCGTCGCAACTATTATGTACCAATCACAACCTATTTTGTGATGAAACGGACAACACCTCCCCTATATGTATGACTTCACACCATTCAAAACAATCACCAAACAGCCTAAACAACATCAATAATAAACATATTGAGCCTCCCAAAACAGTCCACACACAACCTAATCACATCATACATATGACGGCCACTATAGTCGTACCAAATGACCCAAAAATATTACGAAGAACTAGCAGACCACAACCCAACATATATATGGTGTTTCTCCACACCCTGCCTCCTCAAAAACTCCACAAAACAGTAATAAAAACGCAGCCCAACAGTCCACAAAATAGTCCACAAAACAGTCCGCTACAAGTGAATAACTTGAACTCACGGCTTCCGATCACCGTCCCGTGAGTTCTTACATGTATATAACGAATTACCATGAATTTACAGCAGAATAAATGTACGAAATATAGCAGTAAACTCACCTTTGTTGTTGGATAACTCTGCCTTTAACTTGGTTCTTCAAACTCTAGTGTTTACCCCCAATTTGAACTTGAAAGAGAGGGAAAATCAATTAGGGTTTGTGGATAATTTTTGGGAAGAATTTTGCAGGGTCTTAGGTCTGGTTATTTGTGAAATATAAAGAGGGATATATTGCAGAAGATAAGCCTTTTAATGGGCTGCTTTTCTGACCCGAAATTCCCTCTTATGGGCCGACATTTAACCAAGTAGGTGACTCACCTACTTGCACCTAACAGCTTGTGCAGTCTCATGAAAATGTCTATATCTCTCTATTCCAATGTCGTATTGCTAAACCGTTTAATGCGTTGGAAACTAGACTAATATGTAAGGCCCCGTAAAATTTTTTTGTGCATAAAACCTAGTAGATGTGGTGTCATGGTCCGAATGATGTGTTAGGAATGCGTAGAATTCTTCGCGGCGAGCTTGCTCGCCGCGGTTCGGACCCTTGGTAGTGATTTAAGTTTCAAAAATGTAGAGAAATAATTTTTCCGAAAAAGTGTCAAATATGCGGTCAAGAATGCGACCGCAAACCTGACATGCGGACCGCATTCTTGCCGCAAAACGTTCCAGAGAGTTGCCCAAAATCGTGTCAAAAGTGCGGTCGATATGCGATCGCATGTCAAATCTGCGGTGCACTTTTGCGACCGCGGAATCAACATGCGGTCCGCATAGTGACCGCATTCCTTAACAGAACCTGTATAAAATTTGGGGCAATTCTGCGGTCACTATGCGGACCGCATGTTGATTCTGCGGTCGCATAGTGCACCGCATAATTGACCCCGGCCCGATTTTTGTAACATTTTGACCCGATCTCTTCTTTAATATAACACCTTTCTTCTTCATTTTATCATATCATCTCACCAAAATTAGAGAGAGAAGAGAGGGTTTTTAGAGAGAAGTTCTTCATCTTCAAAGATTGTTCCAACTACTTAATTTCCAAGGGATCCTAGGGCAAGGATTCAACTTCCCCAATCTTTTCAAGGTAAAAACCCTAACTATTTTCTTTGATTTTCAGTTTTAAATTGGGTAAAGAGAGGTTTGCATATAATAGCTTTTGAAAATAGAATTTTTACACTCATGCATGATTATTGAACTTGATTTTTAGTAAAAAGAAGTGAGTAGAAGTAAGAGTCTTCAAGAATAAGGTTGGCAAGAGTAAGATAGCGTGGGTAAGCATAAAGTAGGAAGTTAACGGAAGAAAACTCATCACCAGGTATGTATGGCTAATTTTGATTCTTGTAAAATCGCCCAAAATGTGTGTGAATTGTTTTGGCATGTGTCAAATTGAGAAATTTTACGTAATTGTTTGATTTCCTTGTTGAGCATTTGATTGATGTTGAACTACGTGTGGTGTGGTATGAAATATGAATGGAAAGATAAAAAGGTAATCGAGATTGGTAAAGAATTGGGAACAACCATTGTGATGGCATATTTGGCCTATTGTGGAAGGAATTTGAAACACCTTAATTGTGGTAAATTGTTGAACATGATTATGTGGGCATTTTCGATTTTGGAATACTTGTAACTTGGTTTTGATATTGGCTTGAGAAGAAATTGAGAACATGAACCAATGTGTAAGTGGCTTATTTGAACTTGTTGAAATTGTGTGTAGTACCTTATCTGCTGTTTGAAATTGTTGTGTTTTCAACTGTAAGGCGGGGTCGTGTTACGTGCCGCAACGTGGTGAAATAAGGTGTGGGTTGGGGTGATAAGGGTGGCCGAGGTAATAAGGGTGGTCGGGGGCAATAAGGATGGAAAGCGATCGAAATCGCTATTGAAAATTGATACAAAAATCAATAATGTGAAATTGTGAAAGGAGACAGCAGGAGAGTTTGCAACCTGTGGGGCACTGATTGCCCCTTTGTTTGACTACTTGTGCTTTACGTGATTGATTGGTTATTGTTAAATTGGTTGATTGTAGAAAGTGCTTTGTGTTGAGAATTATTTGAAATAAGGAAAATGTGGAAACATGGTTGGTCTGGCTTAATTAATTGTTGATGTAATTTAATGGCTTGAGTTTACTTGGGACAAAGTTTGTCCATACATACCGGTACAATTTAAGTGTACTGACGTCCCTTTTGCCGGGGGCGCTACATTCGTGTCATGATTGTAGGTGGATCAGTAGCAGGCACTTCAGCTCATCGGCGGTAGTATCCTTCTCCTTCCACTGCCCGTTTTGGTGAGCCCCTTTCTTCCTCGGGGCCTTGTGTGGTTCTTGCCACTTCGGTTTGGATTTCATTTTGGTTTTGAAAGGTATAGCCGGAGCCTTGTTACCGGCAAGTATTGTATTTCCCTTTTTGTATCCTAGAGGCTCCATAGACATGTAAAACTGTGGGATTGTGGCCTATGTATATGTATGGGGCGTTGTAAATATAAATTATGAACTTGTTAGTGAATCAATCACATGGTTATGTTATGCATTATGAAATCAGTCATTATGATTAGTAATATATTTGGTTAATGAGAAACAATCAACACAGGGGTAACGCTTGGGAATGAAAGGCACCCAGGTCCGCTTGACTGGGGCAACCCGGTCAGGCGCCGGTCATGTTCCCCGATTTGGGGCGTGACAAACTTGGTATCAGAGCCTATGGTTTTTAAAGTGTCCTAGGATGTCTCGGAGCCGTGTCTAGTAGTGCCCTTCTTATAGGTATGTTGTCGACCACATTATATAAGTAGGGGGCTACACGGGCATTTAGGAATTTACCTACTTCTTTGATAATCTATATCGTGCGGTAAAGTGCAATGTGTAGGTATCTGTGTCTAATTCGTGCCTTGTTCCCAAATTTTCAGAATATGGCACCTAAGAAGAAGGCTAGACTCGGCCTTAGGGCCAATGCCGACCCAAGTGCAGTTGTTAATCATGTACCCGATGCCGTGGGAGAGAATGACCCACCAGTCCCGAATTTGCCTGGCCCATCTGTTCAAAACCCAAGTGTCCCTATTCCAGCTGCGGCAGAGGATGCCACCATTCCTCCTGCCAGTGTTCCTGACTCAGATACAGTTCCCGCTTTGGGATCTGGTATCTCTAATGAGGATCTTGGGGGAGCCATTCATATGTTAACACAGTTAGTGGCCGCCCAGGCCCGGAGGTCCCATGATGCCCCAACATCATCCAGCGGACAGGGAGATTCCTCCGGCTCCAGAGTCTACCAGTTCTTGCGGTTGGCCCCTCAAGAATTCTCAGGCACCGATCCAGAGGCTGACCCACAGGAATTCCTTGATGAGATATACAAGACCCTTAGAGTAATGAAGGCTACAGATATAGAAGGGGTAGAGTTGGCCTCTTATAGGCTGAAGGGAGCGGCACGTTCATGGTTCGAAATGTGGGAGGATTCCCGTGAGGAAGGGAGCCCTTCGGCCAGATGGGATGAGTTCGTAGATGCATTTATGGACCACTTCTTACCTGCTGAGGCAATGGCAGCCCGTGCCACGGAGTTCGAGGTCCTCAAACAGGGCAGTATGAGTGTTTGGGAGTATCGCATGGAGTTCGTAAGGTTGTCCAAGTACGCTCCTCATTTAGTGTCGACCATGGATGCCCGGGTTCGACGGTTTGTTCAGGGCCTTAGCCCTTTGGTAGTGAATGAGGCCGCCACAGCCGCTTTGCACTCAGACATGAACTATGGGAGGATTGTGGGATTTGCTCAGGCCACAGAGGCCAGGAAATTGAAGATTCGTGCAGAAAGAGAAAGTAGCAACAGGGCCCGGTCAATGGGTCGTTCGGGGAGATCACTTCCAGGGAAGGGGTCATCAGGGCCATCCCAGTCATATGCTCAGTCCTCCGCGAGTGCACCGCCATCCGTGCACAGTCATCAGCAGGGCAGTTACTCGAGACCTGGTTCAGACGGCAGGAGGTCTCGTCAGTCTGGTCATCCTGGGGTGAGATCCCAGCAGCAGGGGAGACCTACATGCCCCAAGTGTGGGAGATTTCATACAGAAACTTGCTACCTTGACCTTCCAGTGTGTTTCGGGTGCGGGGTGAGAGGTCACATTCAGCGGGACTGCCGTGCACCCCGTTAGGGTATAGGTAGGGGATCTGCTCAGTCATCCGGTTCTTCAGCTGCTACATCATCAGCGCGTACTCCAGCATCAGCAGGGCGTGGTGCAGCTAGGGGTGGAGCTCGGGGTAGGGGTGGACCTAGCCGATTCTATGCATTGAGTGGCCGCCAAAATACCGAGGCTTCTCCAGATGTTGTTACAGGTATCCTGTCTGTTCAGACTATTGATTGCTATGCCCTTATTGATCCAGGGTCCTCCTTGTCTTATGTTACTCCATTCATTGCTTCAAGTTTTGGGATAGTACCCGAACGGCTTCATGAGCCGTTCTCTGTGTCGACTCCAATCGGTGATTCTATTACAGCCTCACGAGTCTATAGGAATTGTGTTGTTATGGTGGGTGGTCGTGATACCACAGCCGATCTTATTGAGCTTGGGATGGTAGATTTTGATGTAATTATGGGGATGGATTGGCTCTATTCGTGCTTTGCCAAACTTGATTGTCGAACGAGAGTTATGAGGCTCGAGTTCCCTAACGAGCCAGTCATTGAATGGAGAGGAAATGGTGTAGTGCCAAGGGGTAGGTTTATTTCCTACCTTAAGGCTTCGAAGATGATTAAGAAGGGGTGTATCTATCACCTGGTTCGGGTAACGGACACCACCTCGGATGTGCCTATCCTCGAGTCCGTGCCAATTGTGAATGAATTTCCTGAAGTGTTTCCAGATGAGCTTCCAGGCATCCCGCCGGATAGGGAGATTGATTTCGGAATTGATGTATTGCCGGATACTCAGCCAATATCCATTCCACCTTACAGAATGGCGCCAGCAGAGTTAAGGGAGTTAAAGGAGCAGTTGAGGGATTTATTAGGGAAAGAGTTCATACGACCGAGTGTGTCGCCATGGGGTGCTCCGGTTCTCTTTGTCAGAAAGAAGGATGGGTCACTTCGAATATGTATTGATTATCGGCAGCTTAACAAAGTCACCATTAAGAATAAATATCCATTGCCTCGAGTGGATGATCCGTTTGACCAATTGCAGGGAGCGAGGTTCTTCTCAAAGATTGATTTACGGTCCGGGTACCACCAGTTGAAAATCAGGGAGCAGGATATTCCTAAGACCGCCTTCGGAACTCGTTATGGTCACTTCGAGTTTTTGGTCATGTCTTTTGGGCTAACCAATGCCCCAGCAGCTTTCATGGACCTTATGAATCGGGTTTTCAAGCCATTCCTAGATTCCTTTGTGATTGTATTCATTGACGATATTCTCATCTACTCTCGGAGCGGGGAAGATCATGCCGTTCACCTCAGAGCAGCATTGCAGACCCTTCTTCAGCATCAATTGTATGCCAAGTTCTCAAAATGTGAGTTTTGGTTGGAGTCCGTAGCTTTTCTAGGGCATGTTATTTCTAGTGAGGGAATTATGGTGGATCCTCAGAAGATTGCGGCAGTGAAAGATTGGCCTAGACCCACGACCCCGACAGAGATTCGCAGCTTTTTGGGTCTGGCAGGGTACTATCGGAGGTTTGTAGAGGGATTCTCAACCCTTGCCTCCCCATTGACTAAATTGACGCAGAAAGCAGTTAAGTTCCAGTGGTCCGAAGCATGTGAGAAAAGTTTCCAAGAACTGAAGTCAAGATTGACCTCGGCACCGGTATTGGCCTTGCCAGAAGGCACAGAGGGATTTGTAGTCTATTGTGATGCCTCCAGAGTCGGTTTGGGATGTGTATTGATGCAGCACGGAAAGGTTATAGCTTATGCTTCCAGGCAACTCAAGAACCATGAGAAGAATTATCCGACGCATGATTTGGAACTTGCAGCTGTTGTGTTTGCCTTGAAAATATGGCGACACTATCTTTATGGGGTTCATGTAGATGTGTTTTCAGACCACAAGAGCCTCCAGTATTTGTTCAAGCAGAAAGAGCTGAATCTGAGACAGCGGCGGTGGTTAGAATTACTCAAGGACTATGATATGGACATATTGTACCATCCAGGGAAAGCAAATGTGGTAGCTGACGCTCTTAGTCGGAAATCCATGGGTAGTTTGGCTCATTTGGGTGTAGATCAGAGACACCTGGCTCGAGAGGTTTACCAATTAGCCAGTTTGGGGGTTCGTATCTCGGCGTCAGACGAGGGGGATATCTTGGTGCATAATGGAGCAGAATCATCATTGGTCGCGGAAATCAAGGAAAAACAGTTCATGGATCCAGCATTGGTTCGGGTGAAGGAAGCGATCATGAATGACAAGACCTCAGCATTTGTACTCAGCAGCGAAGATGGTGTATTGCGGTGTCAAGATAGGCTATGCATTCCGGATGTGGACGAGCTTCGGGAAAGAGTGATGGCAGAGGCTCATACTTCCAGGTATTCTATGCACCCTGGTTCAACGAAAATGTATCACGATCTCAAAGAGGTTTATTGGTGGAACGGTATGAAAAGGGATGTGGCAGGCTTTGTAGCTAAATGTCCGAATTGTCAACAAGTGAAGGCCGAGCATCAACGACCCGGTGGATTAACTCAGCTTATAGAAATACCAAGGTGGAAATGGGAGATGATCAATATGGATTTCGTGGTAGGGTTACCTCGCACTCGGCGTAAGTTTGACTCAATATGGGTGATAGTGGATCGACTCACCAAATCAGCTCACTTCCTGCCAGTCAAGTCCACTGATACTGCGGAGCAATATGCAAGATTGTACATCAAAGAGATAGTAAGGCTTCATGGCACTCCACTTTCTATCATCTCGGATCGCGGGGCTCAGTTCACCGCTAACTTTTGGAAGAAGTTTCAGCAAGGTTTGGGAACTCAGGTGAATCTCAGCACAGCTTTCCATCCACAGACCGATGGACAGGCCGAGCGGACCATTCGGACGCTTGAAGATATGTTGCGGGCTTGTGTCTTAGATTTTAAAGGTAATTGGGATGAACACTTGCCACTGATAGAATTTGCTTACAATAATAGCTATCATGCTAGCATTAAAATGGCCCCGTTTGAGGCATTATACGGGAGAAGATGTAGATCGCCAATCGGGTGGTTTGAGGTAGGTGAAGCGGAATTGCTAGGGCCAGATATGGTGTACGAAGCTATGGAAAAGGTCAAGGTTATTCAGGAGAGAATGAAAACAGCACAGAGTCGTCAAAAGTCCTATGCGGACGTTCGTCGAAGGGATTTGGAGTTTCAAGTCGATGATTGGGTGTTCTTGAGGGTATCTCCTATGAAGGGAGTCATGCGATTCGGAAAGAAAGGGAAATTGAGTCCTAGGTATGTCGGGCCATATCGGATCGTTCAAAGGATTGGTCAAGTTGCTTATAGGCTAGAGTTGCCTCCTGAGATGTCATCGGTGCATCCGGTATTCCATGTGTCCATGTTGAAGAAAGTGATTGGAGATCCATCCACCATCATGCCAGTCGAAGCTATAGAGGTTAATGAAAATTTGTCATATGAAGAAGTTCCAGTTGCCATTCTTGATAGGCAAGTCCGTAAGTTGAGAAATAAGGAAGTCGCCTCTGTTAAAGTATTGTGGCGAAGTAAACAAGTTGAGGAGGCCACATGGGAAGCGGAAAAAGAGATGAAGGAAAAGTACCCCCATTTGTTCGATCAAGCCTAGAAGAAATTAGGTGACCCTCCTACTCCTAGTAACTGTCATCTTGCCTAAGTTGTTTCCCTCTTAGTATTAGTAAAGTCTCCTTTATTTGTAATGAGTTAAATGTGTTGTTACCTTGGGTCACTTGAACCGTTCTTGACAAATGAAAGCCTTATAAAGATTTACGTGTTTAATAAACAACTAATAGTAAGTGTAGATTGGTAATGGTTTGTTAAGTGTACATGGTGTGTTAAAATGGTTAAATAAGGTAAGAATTCATTGAAGTGACTAGTTTATGTGCAATTGTAACAATGTGATAGAATATGTGCATTCGTTGAGGTAAGAAAGTGTATACCGGTTGTGAAAAGTGTTGTATTTGTGTATTGTTGTTTGGTAATGTGTTTCGGGGGCCCTCTGACAGGTGGATATGTCCATAATACAAAGGAAACTCCGGCGAAATTTTTCTAAAATATAAGAGTTAGTCAAAATTTTGATAGCTTGCATATCATGTCTTTCAAAACTCATTTATTTCAAAATCCTCATTCGAGGACGAATGATCTTAAGGGGGGGAGGATGTAAGGCCCCGTAAAATTTTTTTGTGCATAAAACCTAGTAGATGTGGTGTCATGGTCCGAATGATGTGTTAGGAATGCGTAGAATTCTTCGCGGCGAGCTTGCTCGCCGCGGTTCGGACCCTTGGTAGTGATTTAAGTTTCAAAAATGTAGAGAAATAATTTTTCCGAAAAATGTCAAATATGCGGGCAAGAATGCGACCGCAAACCTGACATGCGGACCGCATTCTTGCCGCAAAACGTTCCGGAGAGTTGCCCAAAATCGTGTCAAAAGTGCGGTCGATATGCGATCGCATGTCAAATCTGCGGTGCACTTTGCGACCGCAGAATCAACATGCGGTCCGCATAGTGACCGCATTCCTTAACAGAACCTGTATAAAATTTGGGGCAATTCTGCGGTCACTATGCGGACCGCATGTTGATTCTACGGTCGCATAGTGCACCGCATAATTGACCCCGGCCCAGATTTTTGTAACATTTTGACCCGATCTCTTCTTTAATATAACACCTTTCTTCTTCATTTTATCATATCATCTCACCAAAATTAGAGAGAGAAGAGAGGGTTTTTAGAGAGAGAAGTTCTTCATCTTCAAAGATTGTTCCAACTACTTAATTTCCAAGGGATCCTAGGGCAAGGATTCAACTTCCCCAATCTTTTCAAGGTAAAAACCCTAACTATTTTCTTTGATTTTCGGTTTTAAATTGGGTAAAGAGAGGTTTGCATATAATAGCTTTTGAAAATAGAATTTTTACACTCATGCATGATTATTGAACTTGATTTTTAGTAAAAAGAAGTGAGTAGAAGTAAGAGTCTTCAAGAACAAGGTTGGCAAGAGTAAGATAGCGTGGGTAAGCATAAAGTAGGAAGTTAACGGAAGAAAACTCATCACCAGGTATGTATGGCTAATTTTGATTCTTGTAAAATCGCTCAAAATGTGTGCGAATTATTTTGGCATGTGTCAAATTGAGAAATTTTACGTAATTGTATGATTTCCTTGTTGAGCATTTGATTGATGTTGAACTACGTGTGGTGTGGTATGAAATATGAATGGAAAGATAAAAAGGTAATCGAGATTGGTAAAGAATTGGGAACAACCATTGTGATGGCATATTTGGCCTATTGTGGAAGGAATTTGAAACACCTTAATTGTGGTAAATTGTTGAACATGATTATGTGGGCATTTTCGATTTTGGAATACTTGTAACTTGGTTTTGATATTGGCTTGAGAAGAAATTGAGAACATGAACCAATGTGTAAGTGGCTTATTTGAACTTGTTGAAATTGTGTGTAGTACCTTATCTGCTGTTTGAAATTGTTGTGTTTTCAAACTGTAAGGCGGGGTCGTGTTGCGCGCCGCAACGTGGTGAAATAAGGTGTGGGTTGGGGTGATAAGGGTGGCCGAGGTAATAAGGGTGGTCGGGGGCAATAAGGATGGAAAGCGATCGAAATCGCTATTGAAAATTGATACAAAAATCAATAATGTGAAATTGTGAAAGGAGACAGCAGGAGAGTTTGCAACCTGTGGGGCACTGATTGCCCCTTTGTTTGACTACTTGTGCTTTACGTGATTGATTGGTTATTGTTAAATTGGTTGATTGTAGAAAGTGCTTTGTGTTGAGAATTATTTGAAATAAGGAAAATGTGGAAACATGGTTGGGTGGCTTAATTAATTGTTGATGTAATTTAATGGCCTGAGTTTACTTGGGACAAAGTTTGTCCATACATACCAGTACAATTTAAGTGTACTGACGTCCCTTTTGCCGGGGGCGCTACATTCGTGTCATGATTGTAGGTGGATCAGTAGCAGGCACTTCAGCTCATCGGCAGTAGTATCCTTCTCCTTCCACTGCCCGTTTTGGTGAGCCCCTTTCTTCCTCGGGGCCTTGTGTGGTTCTTGCCACTTCGGTTTGGATTTCATTTTGGTTTTGAAAGGTATAGCCGGAGCCTTGTTACCGGCAAGTATTGTATTTCCCTTTTTGTATCCTAGAGGCTCCATAGACATGTAAACTGTGGGATTGTGGCCTATGTATATGTATGTGGCGTTGTAAATATAAATTATGAACTTGTTAGTGAATCAATCACATGGTTATGTTTATGCATTATGAAATCAGTCATTATGATTAGTAATATATTTGGTTAATGAGAAACAGTCAACACGGGGGTAACGCGTGGGAATGAAAGGCACCCAGGTCCGCTTGACTGGGGCAACCCGGTCAGGCGCCGGTCATGTCCCTCGATTTGGGGCGTGACATAATAGATCTTCAATTTGGTGGGTAGATCACCCCGTAATTCCAAGTATATTGGGAGAAAGACTTAATAACATTTGACCTAAAGTTTAGGTAAAACTATGAACCTAAGTTGCAACAACTTTTGTCGACTTTTGTTTCATAACTCGTTTGACTTCAAGAATTATGATACGGATATTATATGATTCAAATACCTTAAATCATGACCTCCTAAGTATACTAAGCATCTATAGGTTTACCCAAAAGTACGAGTTACAGCATCCTTGATTCGTTTAACTTCTAATACTTGTTAATCACCCTTATGCACCCTTGTATCACTTAAGATTAATCGGATTAACTTTTTATAATTTCAAGGATAATTCCTTCTTGGATTTGTGTTATATAACTTATGGAATGAACTAACATGTGTGGATATGGGTTGTAACACCCTCCCCCCCCTTAGGAACATTCGTCCTCGAATGTAAGGGTTTATGGGGAGTCCAAATCATCGTGGATTCCAACGGAAATATTTGGTCAATTTTCCCCTATAAAATGGTCACTAGCAAAATTTGCAAGCAGCGAAGCTCAAAGTATGACCACACAAGGCTACACAAAGCATTATGGACATGGACATTATTTACATATCACCACTTTGTATTAAGGAAGAGAGTTCTCAAGTTATTGCTTACCTCGTAAAGCCATTTCACCTTTATAATGTATCTTGCGTTCCACCAACATCCTTGTTATCATCATTCCGGAATAGGTAAGGGTATTTAGACTTCATCTCTTCTTCCGCTTCCCATGTCATTTCTTTCATATTCTTGTTCCTCCACAATACTTTGACGGAAGCTACATCTTTTGTTCTCAGCTTGCGGACTTGTCGATCTAATATGGCCACTGGCACTTCTTCATATGATAGATCCTCCGTAACTTGAACATCTTTGATAGGGACAACTCGAGAAGGGTCTCTAATACATTTCCTCAACATAGATACATGGAATACCGGGTGGACAAATTCTAATTCGGATGGCAATTCTAACTCATAAGCAACTTGTCCAATTCGTTGAAGAATTTTATACGGACCGATATACCTTGGACTCAACTTACCTTTCTTCCCAAAACGCATAACACCCTTCATTGGTGAAATCCTCAGGAAAACCCAATCACCAACCTCAAATTCTAGATCACGACGTCGGACATCGGAATAAGACTTTTGCCTGCTTTGTGCCGTCCTCAATCGTTCCTGTATCACTTTCACCTTCTCAATGGCTTGGTGAATCAAATCTGGCCCATATAATTCTGTTTCACCGACTTTAAACCATCCAACTGGTGATCTACATCTCCTCCCATATAGTGCCTCATATGGGGCCATTTTAATACTGGAATGGTAGCTATTATTGTAGGCAAATTCTATGAGTGGAAGATGGTCATCCCAATTTCCCTTAAAATCTAGAACACATGCTCGTAGCATATCTTCCAATGTCCGAATGGTACGTTCAGCCTGTCCGTCAGTCTGCGGATGAAATGCAGTGTTGAGATTCACCTGTGTGCCTAAACCTTTCTGAAAAGACCTCCAAAAGTTAGCCGTAAATTGAGCTCCTCGATCTGATATAATAGATACCGGCACACCATGAAGCCTAACAATCTCCTTGATATACAACTTCGCATAATCTTCAGCCGAGTAAGTTGTCTTAACTGGCAGAAAGTGAGCACATTTTGTAAGTCGATCAACTATCACCCGGATAGAGTCAAACTTATGATAAGATCGAGGTAATCCAATAACGAAGTCCATATTAATCACCTCCCATTTCCAAGTCGGAATTTCTATATTCTGAAGCAATCCACCGGGTTTCTGATGTTCTATCTTTACTTGTTGACAATTGGGACACTGGGCTACAAATTCCGCAATAGACTTTTTCATGTTATCCCACCAATACTGCTCCTTGACATCATGATACATCTTTGTTGAGCCGGGATGGATGGAATATCGGGATTGATGAATTTCATTCATAATCTTTTCTCGCAACCCTGCTACATTCGGCACACATAATCGGCCCCTGGTATCTCAGTGCCCCATCTCCTTCGATCTTAAAAGCCGTAATTTTACACTGCTGAATGTTTTCTCTCAATCGTAGTAAGATAGGATCTTTATATTGCCGTGCTTTTACCTCTGCTACCAAAGATGATTCTGATGTATTCTGTACAGTAACACTTCCGTCATCAGAGTCTAACAATCTGATTCTCATATTGGCTAGCTGATGAAGCTCTTTAGTCAACCCCCATCTACCTGCATCAATATGTACTAAGCTTCCCATTGACTTACGGCTGAGAGCATCTGCCACAACATTGGCTTTACCGGGATGATACAATATCTCGACGTCGTAGTCCTTCAATAATTCAAGCCACCTACGCTGCCTCAAATTCAACTCTTTCTGCTTGAAGATGTATTGTAGACTCTTGTGATCCTGTGTAGATGTCAACATGGACGCCGTATAAGTAGTGCCGCCATATCTTCAAAGCATATATTACTGCAGCCAATTCCAAATCATGGGTTGGATAATTCTTTTCATGCTTCTTCAATTGTCTTGATGCATATGAAATCACCTTCCCATGCTGCATCAACACGCACCCCAAACCTATACCCGAGGCATCACAATATACCACATATCCTTCTGTTCCTTCAGGGAGAGTGAGCACCGGTGCGGATGTCAATCGATCCTTCAGCTCCTGAAAACTTCGTTCACAAGTGTTAGACCACTAGAACTTGGTGGCTTTCTGTGTTAACTTAGTCAATGGTGCTGATATAGAGGAAAACCCTTCTACAAACCGCCTATAATATCCTGCTAGCCCCGGGAAGCTACGAACTTCTGATGGTGTTGTAGGTCTCGGCCAATTCTTTACTGCATCAATCTTCTGAGTGTCGACACTAATACCCTCATCAGATATCACATGGCCAAGGAATGCTACTGAGTTCAGCCAGAATTCACATTTGGCGAGCTTAGCATATAACTTACGATCCTGAAGCATCCGTAATACTATCCGCAAGTGGCTTGCATGTTCCTCCTCCGAACGAGAATACACCAGAATGTCATCAATGAATACAATCACGAAAACATCAAGATAGGGCCTGAATACAGTATTCATGAGATCCATAAAAGCTGCTGGGGCATTTGTTAGCCCGAACGACATCACCAAGAACTCAAAGTGTCCATATCTTGTCCGAAAGGCCGTCTTCGGAATATCCTTCTCCTTAACCCTCACCTGATGATACCCTGAACGTAAGTCAATCTTGGAGAAATACTTGGCACCCTGGAGTTGGTCAAACATGTCGTCAATTCTCGGAAGTGGATACTTGTTCTTTATAGTAAACTTATTCAACTGCCGATAGTCGATACACATCCGTAATGACCCATCTCTCTTCCACACGAATAGGACTGGAGCACCCCAAGGTGAAGTGCTAGGCCTAATGAAGCCCTTATCCAGCAAGTCCTTTAACTGCGCCTTCAACTCTCTCAGCTCTGCCGGGGCCATTCTATATGGAGGGATAGAGATCGGTTGAGTGTCAGGCAACACATCAATGCTAAACTCAATCTCCCTTTCTGGAGGAAGGCATGGGAGTTCATTTGGGAAAACATCTGGAAATTCATTGACCACGGGGATAGATTGTAGAGTAGGCAGCTTCGCCTCGGCATCCCTAACGCGAACAAGATGATAAATGTAACCTTTTGAGATCATTTTCCTTGCCTTAAGATAGGAAATAAACCTACCTTTCGATGTAGCAATGTTCCCCTTCCATTCAATGACGGGTTTACCAGGAAATTGAAACCTAACCATCTTCATGCGATAGTCAACATTTGCATAGCATGAGGCCAACCAGTCCATTCCCAGTATCACATCAAAATCAACTATTTCTAACTCAAATAAATCTTCCGAGGTTTGACGACTACAAATCATCACAGTGCAACCTCTATATACCCTTCTAGCAATAACAGAATCTCCTAATGGAGTAGATACCGCAAGGGGTTTACTTATCAATTCAGGTTCAATGCCAAATTTATTAGCCACAAAGGGTGTAACATATGATAATGTAGATCCCGGATCAATCAACGCATATACATCATAAGAAAACACAGATAATATACCTGTAACAACATCTGGAGACGACTCGAGATCCTGTCGACCTACTAGAGCATATGTTCGATTTTGAGCACCACTCGAACTCGGCCATGCACCTCTACCTCTACCACGACCTGTCGACTGCTGAAAACCCCGTGCTGGAGGTCGAACTGATGAGGAAGAACCAGACACAGATCTAGTTGGCTGAGCCATACCATCACCTCCCCTGTTAGGACAATCCTTCATCATATGGCCAGGCTGTCCGCAAGAATAACACGCATCAGAACCTCGACGGCACAGTCCAAAGTGGGCCTTGCCGCACTGATCACAATGTGGTGTTGGGGGTTTCGTCTGACTAGTATCCCTGTGATGTTACGATCCAGATGCCTGCGAACTCTGACCTGGACCAGAATAGGATCGATCATATCGAGGCCTCTGAAACTGTGGAGGAGCACTAGCTACAGATGGCGCCGAACTCCTTGAAGACTGGGGCCTGGCGCTGCCTCTGAAGTCATCAGAATACCTTACAAATCTCGCCCTCTTATGCTGGCCCCTATCCTGCTCCCTATCCGCCCTCTGCTGGCGCTTACGATCCTCTAGGGTCTGAGCATAAGCTTGAATACGGGAAATATCCATGCCTTCTACCAAGGAGGCTATCATACACTCATTTATCAGATGGGGTCCCAACCCGTTCACGAACAAATGCACCCTATCACTCATCTCGGCCACCATATGGGGAGCATACGTTGCTAAAGAATCAAACTGCATACTATACTCTCGCACACTCATATTACCTTGTCTAAGGTTCAAGAACTTATCAGCTCTAGCTCGTCGTATCTCAACTGGCAAATAGTGACGAAGAAAGGCCTCAGAAAAATCCTTCCACACGGCTGGAGGAGCGTTCGGACCCCTGGATCTCTCCCAACTATCATACCAAAGAACCGCTAAATCCCGTAGCCGATAAGAAGCCAACTCTATTGCCTCTGTATCACTAACATGCATAACCCGTAGTGTACGATGAACCTGGTCAATAAAAGTCTGCGGATCCTCCTTGGGGTCTGATCCGGTAAACACTGGAGGGTCTAAATTAATAAAATCACGAACTCTTGTACTAACTGGTTTATCAGCAGCACCTGTATTCTGCCTCTGAGCCTGAGCGGCTACCAAGCTAGTCAATAACTGCAAAGCACTCCGCATATCCTGGTCTGTAGTGCCAGACGGAGGAGCTGGAGGTGCTGGGTGCCACCTAATATCCTCTGGAGGAGACGGAGTAGATGAGGTATGAGACGGTATCTCACTCTGAGCCTCACTTTGGCCTGCTCTGGCTTGGGGCACCTGACTGGTACCCTCTCCCGCAGCTGTATCAAGCTGTCTACTAATTGTTTGTTTCCTAGTCGAAGGCATTGCTGAAAGAAAACATGGTGAATATTAGAGACGAACACTTACGACTCAACTCTATGCACGATCTAGATTCAGGAAGAAGGTAACAACCCTAGATGTCATGTAGCCTCATGATTATAAATGTGGCACGCTACACATCCATAATCAAGACTCTACTAGACATGGCTCATAGACAATCCCTAGGACAGACTTGCTCTGATACCAAGTTTGTCACGACCCAAGCTGGAGGACCATGACTAGCACCCGACCATACTTGCCGAGCACCAACGTACATTTTATCTAACCTTCTTTATTATCTTTTAGGGCTGACGAGACCAATATAAAAGGTAGACATGGATCATGAACAACCAACAATAAAATATGATTGCATGAACCTACATAACATGGGATGACCGGACAATCAAGAAACTATATACATATGGTACAAGCTACCACGCTAAAATGAAAGACTATACAACAAAAACCAGCCGACAAGGCATACCAAACTATACATGAGTCGACACTTGTCTATGAGCCTCTAAAGGAACATAAGTGCTGCAACATAGCCGGAACAGGGCCCCGACATACCCATAATGTCTATAACAAAAATGCATACCAAGACCAAGGCAAGTCCGGAGAAGGGATCTCGCCAATCACCGCTGAAGTGGACAACCTACTGTGATGGGGGAGCTGCACCTGCCTATCAATCAGGACCTGCAGCACGACATGCAGCGTCCACAAACAAAATGATGTCAGTACGAATAAAGTACTGAGTATGTAAGGCAGAGAACCATAAATACGAACAGTAATGTAAGTAGGGATAGAGAATATACAACCTGTAACATCTGAGTACCTCTGAGGGCTACTGACATGAAATACATGATACATATGTATAAATACATAATCTTTTAAAACATACGCCTCTGTGGGCATCATCATCATCATATCGTACCCGGCCGTAATAGGCTCGGTAAAAACATACCCGGCCATTATAAGGCTCGGTAGAATCGTACCCGGCCGCGTGGAGCTCGGTAAAACCCAACTGATCAGTGGTTGCACAATAGGTGCCGTACCCGACCGATTATAGCGCGGCTCGGTAGAGTAAAATAGATACATATATATAATGCATGTTCGACTCCTGGAAACACCTTGCAGACCTTTTGGAGTGACGTAAGGTCGGTATCCTATGTACAACTTATTAGGACTAACTCTTCACTATGAACCTTATAGGAATTAGGAAGTACCAACAAGATTGATAACATAAGAATAAGTGAAGCAACATCAACATCAATCGTTCCATAAGAGGGGAAACAATGTAAGTACCGCTTAGCTTCTAAGAATAGAGTATCTTTGGAAGCTCGTTCATTACATTATGTTAATCGGAGTCGTGCAAAAGAAGGAAAGGGATAGCCACACATACCTTGTGTATACTGCCACAACCTCAAGCTATGCAAACGTCACGACTCCTTAGTCTACAATAGGAGAAATGACACTATCGTTAACGTTTAAGCGTCGCAACTATTATGTACCAATCACAACCTATTTTGTGATGAAACGGACAGCACCTCCCCTATATGTATGACTTCACACCATTCAAAACAATCACCAAACAGCCTAAACAACATCAATAATAAACATATTGAGCCTCCCAAAACAGTCCACACACAACCTAATCACATCATACATATGACGGCCACTATAGTCGTACCAAATGACCCAAAAATATTACGAAGAACTAGCAGACCACAACCCAACATATATATGGTGTTTCTCCACACCCTGACTCCTCCAAAACTCCACAAAACAGTAATAAAAACGCAGCCCAACAGCAACACAAAACAGTCCACAAAACAGTCCACAAAACAGTCCGCTACAAGTGAATAACTTGAACTCACGGCTTCCGATCACCGTCCCGTGAGTTCTTACATGTATATAACGAATTACCATGAATTTACAGCAGAATAAATGTATGAAATATAGCAGTAAACTCACCTTTGTTGTTGGATAACTCTGCCTTTAACTTGGTTCTTCAAACTCTAGTGTTTACCCCCAATTTGAACTTGAAAGAGAGGGAAAATCAATTAGGGTTTGTGGATAATTTTTGGGAGGAATTTTGCAGGGTCTTAGGTCTGGTTATTTGTGAAATATAAAGAGGGATATATTGCAGAAGATAAGCCTTTTAATGGGCTGCTTTTCTGACCCGAAATTCCCTCTTTTGGGCCGACATTTAACCAAGTAGGTGACTCACCTACTTGCTCCTAGCAGCTTGTGCAGTCTCACGAATATGTCTATGTCTCTCTATTCCAATGTCGTATTGCTAAACCGTTTAATGCGTTGGAAACTAGACTCATAGATCTTCAATTTGGTGGGTAGATCACCCCGTAATTCCAAGTATATTGGGAGAAACACTTAATAACATTTGACCTAAAGTTTAGGTAAAACTATGAACCTAAGTTGCAACAACTTTTGTCGACTTTTGTTTCATAACTCGTTTGACTTCAAGAATTATTATACGGATATTATATGATTCAAATACCTTAAATCATGACCTCCTAAGTATACTAAGCATCTATAGGTTTACCCAAAAGTACGAGTTACAGCATCCTTGATTCGTTTAACTTCTAATACTTGTTAATCACCTTTATGCACCCTTGTATCACTTAAGATTAATCGGATTAACTTTTTATCATTTCAAGGATAATTCCTTCTTGGATTTGTGTTATCTAACTTATGGAATGAACTAACATGTGTGGATATGGGTTGTAACATTGAATCCTAACAACAACAATTAGCTAAGAAAGAACTAATCGCCTTTGGTGGAAATTAATAACAAGAAATAGATTGTGAAACCTGACCCTTTAGAATAACAAGAACAACAATAAACCTAAACTTATCACCTTTCTTGAATACCTAGAAGTTATCTAAGATTTTGAAAAGGGTTTAATTCTTACCACCTTAAGTTGAGTCTTAAAGGTTGAAGAATAAATCCAAGAGTAGCCACACAAGAGTGCAAGAAAAATCTCACAAGTTTTATTGATAATAATATGAACGATCTACCTAAAAACAAAGAAGATACCCCTTTATATAGAGGGTGATCAAGAAATTATTCTTAAATATTAGGAAATAAATATCACGACCCTAGTTAACCAGTCGTGAACCTGTCATGACGGCACCCAACCTTCGCGACTAGGTAAGCGTAACACGATGCAGAATATATAATTTCATGAACAGAAGATAAGATAAACATCGGAATAATTTATATGAAATGTAATAAGTGCCGCTCGGCACATACACTTGGCCAAAACACACTAAGCAACATACTACCAAGACCCGAAAATCCACGGGCAACATAGACTAAGAAAGAGTACAACTGTGGCTCTACACATCAAGAAGGTCTATATAACGAGAATAAGGGAAATAACTACTATTACTAATGAGAATAGAAGGGGACTCTCCAGATCCGTAAACGTAGCAGATCATACCTCGAGTCTCTTGAAATGCTGCTAGATCACCTGAAATGTGCCTGATATGATGTACCAGAATCTGTACAACAAAAGTGTGCAGAAGAGTAGTATGAATACACCACGGCGGTACTTAGTAAGTGCCAAACCTAACCTCGATGGAGTAGTGATGAGGAAGGTCAGGGCCCTACCGAGAGACAATAACATAATGATAATAATAATAATTATATCGAGCAGTTCAAATAAGAATGAAACTAAAATAACAACAATAAAGTAAATACTACAACCGTCTACAATTAAGCTAACAAAGAGTAACCAACACAACATAAATCCAAATCAACAAGTCCAGGATCTCCGTGAATTGAACCCCCAGTCCCTCTTTATATTCAACAACTCAGGATCTCCGGGAATTGAACCCGCAGTCCCTACATCAGTATCTGGGTCTCCGAGAATCAAACCCGCAGTCCTTGTCTCAATAGCTCAGGATCTCTGGGAATTGAGCCCGCAGTCCGTATCTCAATAGCTTAGGATCTCCAGGAATTGAACCCGCAGTCCGTATCTCAATAAACTTCGAGTCTCTGAAAATCGAACCCGTAGCCCTTGGATCTCCGGGAATCGAACCCGCAGTCCACAAACACAAACACAATCAATAAGAGGAAAAGCACAGAGAAATATGTAACAAATATCTACAATTTACACCAAAACCAGCATCAACAAGTTTCAGGAAGTTCAAGTAAGACAAGTAGGCACTTAGACAGATAATCCTATATATCCATGCTTTTCTAACTAATATCAAGTAAATATTACACTTTAATAAATTAAATAACAAGAATATCACATTTTGAATAGTTCAAGTAAGGTGGTTTTCCAACAATCTGAGCATGTACACGCCCGTCACCTCGCGTTGTAACGACCCGACCGGTCGTTTTGAGCTTTGATGCGTCATTCAGTAGATCGAGGCCATGAACAGTTTTATCTCAGGTATATTGACTTGTATGTGTGGTCAGAATTAAAATTCAGGAAGATTGGAGTCAAATCTAAATGGAAATTCTTATTTTGAAAGCTTAAAGTTCCAGCATGCTCGTATGATGATTTTGAACTTGGGTGTATGTTCGGATTTGTTTTTTGATAACCCGTGAGCATTTCGTTGTATATGGTGGAAGTTAGTATTTTAGAAGAATTTCATAAATTTGGGTTGGAAGGCATTTTAGAGTTATAGATGTCCATTTGGGATTTCGAGTCTGCGAATAGATCTGTATGGTAATTTTGGAGTTTGGAACGCGATCGAAAGTGAATTCGGATGTCCGGAGGTCATTTTGAAGTCATTTGGCTAAATATTGGAATTTGAAGGTTTATGAGAAAATCTGACCGGAAGTGAAAATTTTGATATCTGAGTCGGAATGCGATTCCAAAAGTTGGTAAAAGTACGTAATGTCGAATGTAACTTGTGTCAAACTTTGAGTCAATTCGGATCGATTTTGGTAGGAAATGGGACAATTAATCTCTTTAAGGAAAGCTTAAGTTGGAAAAGTAAACCCAACGTTGACTTACGCGTTAGAGAGCTTGGAACTGAATTTCGATGATTTGGTTAGTTTTGGGGGATGATTTAAGACTTAGGAGCGCATTCGGAAGTAATTTTGGAGGTCCGATGAAGAAGGTAGCCTATTTTGGCGAAGTTGGAATTTTGGCGGAATCCGATCGATACGTGATATTTTGATCAGGGAGTCGGAATGAAATTCCCACAGTTGCAGTAGCTTCGATAGGTAATTTTGGATATGTCTGCAAATTTTCAGGTTATTCGGACGTTGTTTGTTCGGGTTTTTGATCGAATATGAATTTTGAAAGTTTAAGTTTATGTTTGAATCGAATTCTAGAATTTTGGTGATTTTTGATGTTTAAGGTACCATTTTTATGATCCGAAAAAGTTTGAAAGAAGTATTACGTTGAGTTTGTGTTTTTGGTTGAGGTCCCGAGGGCCTCGGGGTGATTTCGGATGCCTAACAGGCATTTTTGGTTTTGGAAAAAAGCTGTTGTTGCAGCAGATTTTCAGCAGTTTTTTGGCTACTTTGGGAGCTGATATCTTGTAATATATAAGAAATCACAAAAAGTGCGAAACACAAAAGTTGTAGACCTTCATGTCTAGTTTCTAGAAAGCTAAAGAACGCATAATTTGGATATCTTTACTGGACGTTATTACCGACGGAAAAGGACTGCTGGAGCAATAGGATGTACAACTTGTATAGCACAGGTGCAAGTTACAACTCGACGAAGCATGTGCAGATTCTTTTTACATGAAATTGGTTTATTTCCTTCATTGATTTTATTTCGTTTGGATGATTTTGGAGAGCTTCAAGAGGGGATTTCACCGGGTAAACATTGGATGTAAGTTCTATGGTCTAAATACACGATTTTATCTTGAAATCTTCAATTATTTCACTGTAAATGGGAGAATTAATGTGGGATTTTTGCCCTAAGCCTGGGTTATGGTAAATCATCGATTTGAATGGGAAAATGGAGTCCGATTTTGATAAACTTTATATATATGGACTTGTGTTGAGATAAGGAATCCGAATATGTAACTTTTGTAATTTTTCTAGAAGCTTTCCGAAAGTCGGGTTTTGGCAACTTTATGGTTTTTCATGTAATTTGATTGTGTTCGATTGGGTGTTGTTCTGTTAGCCTATTTTGATATATTTGTACTGAATTTGACTAATTTTGGCGTGCGTGGATGCTGGTTCGAGGAGCTAAGGTGTCACGGAGCTTGAGTTTTTGTCGGATCGAAGTGTGTAATACTTGTAAATGATGTCCTGAGGGTTAGTAAACCCCGGACATGCACATCTTAGTGTTGTATTGAGGTGACTTGCACGCCAGATAACGAGCGTGGGGTAGAGCACCATTGGGGATTGTGACTTGGTCCGTCCCGCGTAAAGAATAATAACACCTAATTGCTTGAAATTGAATTGACATCCTAATAAAAGATATTAATTATCATGAATTGGACTAATTATCATGCTTGGGCTTCGTGCCGATTATTTGAATCCTTCGGGGATTGGTATCACTGTCTTGATAACACTGTACATATTTTTGTCTCGGTCTAAGGTTTTTAAATGGTATTTTGCTACTCAGCATTTTTATAAGGTTATGAAAAAAAACTTGAACAAGTTCTTAATGACATTTCTAGTTGTGAGCTAATATGATACTGTTGCACGAGAGGCTTTTCTTGATTATTTGTTAGACTGATTGGGGCCGAGGGCCATATGTTAGAGCATGCCGATTTATGTGAGCATATGCATACACATGCATGGATCGAACTGCACGCCGCAGTGGTATTTGGATCGGGCCGCGCGCCGCAGCAGGTGTGATATTGATATTGTGCTTGGGCTGTAGGAGCCCATTCAGAGTGTGAACCCCCACACTGAGCGCGGGCGCCTTTGCATGAATCGGGCTATACGCCACAGTGTCATATGCATTGCTTGGCATACATACATTGGTATACGTATACTACGTGACATAACATTTAGCACTCATATATTACTGGCACACATGTATTATTTGCCTTATTCACCAGATCTCCTGGTGGAAATTGTTAAGGAGTGCTGAGCTCGAGGGGCTGATTTGAGTGCAGACATTGTACCCAGGTATTGGTATGTTATCATGAAAGAAAGAAAGCTAAAAATTGAGATTTCTAAATAATCTACTCGCATATGCTGGAAAGGAATAAAAAGATAGTTCTGTATTGTGTAGCATGAGATAGTGCCTTGTGTTCTTTTCATTCCTTCAACATTATTTACTTTTATTACCGCTAAGTTGGAAGTACTCACACCGGACTCCCTGCATCTTGTGTGCAGATCCAGGTACATCACAGCAGAGCTAATTCTATAGCTGCTTGGGAGTGCATTTGGATAGTTGAGGTAGCTTCCAGCGTCTGCAGGACCTGACTTTCCAGCTTACTTTTATTCATGTTGATATCTATTTCTGCACCTGAGCACCGTCATAGACACTATCACACTTTGTACACTTTGTAGAGGCTCATGACTCGTGATTCCTGGTCTTTGGGAGGTTTTGTTGGTTTGGGACGTGATCCCCATATTAGAATATTTTCTTTGTGATTATTTGATCTTGATTATGCCTAAAAGTGGTTAAATGTGAGCTGCTGGCTTCGTGACTTTGTTGATTGGTCGGGCTGGCCTAGCAGTGTGTTGGGAGCCATCACGACCGATTTTGGGGTTGTGACAAGTTGGTATCAGAGCCTAGGTTACTAGGCCTCATGAGTCTTGAGTCGGTTGGTAGAGTCTTGTGGATCGGTATGAGGACGCCTGTACTTAACCTCGAAGGCTGTATACCTTTAGGAAACACTTCACATTTCTTGGAATTATTATCGTGCATACTTGATTCAGCTTGAGATATAATTCTTGGAAATTCCTTCCATACTCCTGTACGCGCACGCGAATGCTTAGTAATATAATTGCCTTGATGGCTTGTGATTCTCTGATTGAGGGGCGAGATATGATCTCCGTTAGTTTATGTTGGGCCAGTCGGGAGGTCTTAAGGCCAGATCTTGTCTGTGACTTGAGCACTACAGTGCTGATTTTATGAACTGGTATTATGAATATTGTATCACCAATATTGTTCCCAATTGTGGAAATGGCAGCTTGATAACGGATGAGCTGTTAGGTGTTAGACTCTTATTATGATTCGTTGTATAGCCCCTAGCTATGGGCGTGGTGAATATGTTCATGTCTCTTAGTGGAAAGGTAAAATGCATTACGTGTGGTAGTATGAGCTCAGGCTCAGAAAGGTCAAATGTGTTATGTTATGTGCATTATGATGTCTTGTCAAATTTCCGATGTATTGTTAGGATTGTTTTGGTGATTCTCTGGCAGGTGGATAGGCCATATTACAAAAGAAACTTTAACGATTTTTTTTGAAAATTTGAGACTTAGAAAAGATTTTTGTCACCTAAGGAATGGGCTTAGCCGTTGTGTGTGAATGAATACAAGAAGTGCAAAAGAATTAAGATTTCTGATGATTCGCGTCTCCGCCAAAGCTCATAAATGACTCGAGATTAATTTCATTGTAACATTTTGGCATCACTTGAGTAATAATACTATGAGTGGTTAAAAATGCTTTGATGAATGGAATCGAGCCAAGTTGAGGAGGTTGCTATTAAATAACTAATTGCACGGTTGTGTGCTATGTGGGGACTGTCTTTATGTATGTTGGGAAAATTCTGACAAGGTTATTGGGCTTCGTAGATGTGAAGAAATACTAGGATATTTTGAACTACTGTTGGTAAGGAATGTTTGGTTTATAGAAAAGAAAGATAGCGAATTGTACCTGTAAGTAATCATGTTCTGCAATGTCAGAGTTCTAACAAAACATGAGTTGTTCTGTTCAATAGGACAGTTGAATTACAGCTGAATAAGGGTGAATGACGCCCGGGAATGGTTTTGCAGTGTTCAAGATTTTTCTTGTAATAGTCAGGTGCCTTAAGATTGTGTATGTGGCTAAAGACGACGGTTTCGTTAGAAAAGATCAAGGCTTGTGTTATATTATGTGAATGATGGTATTCTATGTATCCGTATTGGGAAGTAATGATAACAAATTCAAAATCGCAGGAAGTTCTTCAAAATAAAGTGTTGTAGAATGTGGTACTTATGGGAAACATTGAAAGAGTATTCAGTGGCCTATGGGTCTTAGACCGTGTGGTCTTATGTACGAGTTTCGTGGGGTAACATGAGTTGAGGTATTGTGGTGCTATAGTAAAGAGAATATTAAATTTAAGATGAATCAGAAAGGAAATTGGGCTACCTGGATCGGGTGGCACGCCGCCACAGGTATGGTATCTGGATCGGGTGGCACGCCGCCACGGGTATGTTATTGGAACGGGTTGTGCACCGCAATAGTGTGATGTGGAAAATATAGTTTCCTATAAGTTACTTTGTATACAATACTTCCTAGCTTCTAAGGAATAGTCTGTATTGGGTACTGCTCAGGGAATAGCACATCGATTGTGTCCATTTAGGATTTGATAGCGCATATTAAATGTATCTCCGCGGGTGTGATTGATTGCTTGAGTTCATACCTAAATATGTGTGTGGCTGGCCGTTTTGAGCATGGTGACTTGAGGTTCTCCATGAGTAATAGTGCTTGGATAGAATCGTGAGTCATGGCAAGGCCATGTGATGTTATGACATTTCGAGAAGGGTTTAGGTACTCTAATTCTATGATGTGAGACGAGATCTCAGTTTTATGTTGTGATGGAATCGAGGAAATTGAATTACAGCTCTTTTGTGTGAGTCAGTTGTAATGATTCGAGTGTGTTCAGATCATTTCCTATTGGAGCCGGTGATTTGCTTGTCGTGGCTTAGGCCAATAACGAGGTGTCATATTACCACTGTGGTGTTTATAATCGAAATGATCGTTGGAGTCATTAATGAGTGTGAACATATGTAATTTCAGCTAGATAGAAAGGTAATATCGAGGTTTGGCTCCAAAATCCATTATAATATCAGTCAAAAGATAAATGGCTTCATAAATGGTTGATCTGAGGAATTGTTACGGTTTAGCCTATATTTTATTCATCGTTGGCAGTATATGAAAGTGTTGGAATAAGACTTCAACTAATAAGAGGTTTTTAACGGTATTTGGGTATTGTAGGCAACTGCAGTAAATAAAGAATGTTATTGTGGTCATATGAGTAAAGTGATACGAAGTGTAAATTCAACAAAGTTATGCATTAATGTTTGGGTACAACGTGTGGAGATTGATAAGGTGGTCGAATGATGGAAACAGACTTGGCAGGAAGTTCAGGGTGTTGGAATTTGGCCTAACGGCTTATTCGCTTGAATAAAGAATTATATCTAAAGAATTATATAGCTAATGTGCTCAACTAAGTAGTGGTAGCACGGGAAGGTGCATGATGTGTTAAACAAGTTATTTGAGACTACATCATTGTAGTTCTCAGCACGTTCGAGGACGAACGTATGTTTAAGTGGGGGAGATTGTAATGAACTGACCGGTTGCTTTGAGCTCCGACGCGTCATTCAGTAGATTGAGGCCATGAACAACTTCATCTCAGGTATATTGACTTGTGTGTATGGCTAGAATTAAAACTCAGGAAGTTTGGAGTCAAATCTAAATGGAAATTCTCATTTTGAAAGCTTAAAGTTGAAGAAATGAACTAGGATTGGAATTTTGAGTAAATGACCTCGAAATTGGGATCTAAATGTTCCAGCATGCTCGTATGATGATTTTGAACTTGGGCGTATGTCCGGATTTGGTTTTTGATAACCCGTGAGCATTTAAGCGTACATGGTGGAAATTAGTATTTTCGAAGAATTTCATAAATTTGGGTTGGAAGGCATTTGAGAGTTATAAATTAGAAACGCGATCGGAAATGAATTTGGATGTCCGCAGGTCATTTTGAAGTCATTTGGCTAAATATAGGAATTTGAAGGTTTCTGAGAAAATTCGACTGGAAGTGAAAATTTTGATATCGGGGTCGGAATGCGATTCCGAAAGTTGGTGAAAGTCCGTAATATTTAGTGTGACTTGTGTGCTATCTTTGAGTCAATTCGGATCGATTTTGGTAGGAAATGGGACTATTAATCTCTTTAAGGAAAGCTTAAGTTGAAAACGTCAACCCAATGTTGACTTCTGAGTTAGAGGTCTCGGAACTGAATTCCGATGAATCGGTTAGTTTCGGGGGATGATTTAAGACTTAGGAGCGCATTCGGAAGTAATTTTGGAGGTCCGATGAAGAAGTTAGCCTATTTTGGCGAAGTTGGAATTTTGGCGGAATCCGATCGATAGGTGATATTTTGATCGGGGAGTCGGAATGGAATTCCCACAGTTACTGTAGCTTCGATAGGTGATTTTGGATATGTCTGCAAATTTTCAATTCATTCGGACATCGTTTGGTCGGGGTTTTGATCGAATGTGAATTTTTAATTTGAAAGTTTAAGTTTAAGTTTGAATCGAATTCTAGGATTTTGGTGATTTTTTATGTTTACGGTTTTTATGATCTGAGCAAGTTTGAATGAAGTATTAGGTTGAGTTTGTGTTTTTGGTTGAGGTCTCGAGGGCCTCGGGGTGATTTCGGATGCCTAACGGGCATTTTTGGTTTTGGAAAAAAGCTGCTGTTGCAGCAGATTTTCAGCAACTTTTTGGCTACTTTGGGAGCTGATATCTTGTAATCTATAATGAATCACAAAAAGTGCAAAACACAAAAGTTGTAGACCTTCATGTCTAGTTTCCAGAAAGCTAAAGAAATCATAATTTTGACCTATGTACTGGAAGTCATTATTGATGGAAAAAGACTGCTGGAGCAATAGGATGTACAACTTGTATAGCACAAGTGTAAGGTACAACTAGACGAAGCATGAGCATATTCTTTTTACACGAAATTGGTTTATTTCCTTCATTAATTTCAATTCGTTTGGATGATTTTGGAGAGCTTCAAGAGGGGATTTCACCGGGTAAACATTGGAGGTAAGTTCTATGGTCTAAATACGCGATTTTATCTTGAAATCTTCAATTATTACACTATAAATGGGAGGATTAATGTGGGATTTTTGCCCTAAGCCTGGGTTATGGTAAATATTTGATTTGAATGGGCAAACGGAGTCCGATTTTGATAAACTTTATATGTATGGACTCGTGTTGAGATAAGGAATCCGAATATGTAACTTTTGAAATTTTTCGAGAAGTGTACCGAAAGTTGGGTTTTGGAAACTTTGTGATTTTTCATGTAATTTGATTGTGTTCGATTGGGTATTGTTCCATTAGCCTATTTTGATATATTTATACTGAATTTGGCTAGTTTTGGCATGCGTGGATGCTGATTTTGATAAACTTTATATGTATGGACTCGTGTAAGGTAATACTTGATCGGTTCTCCAAGCTGTTTACCACTACTTTCAGCTGTGCCACAGCAGAGGATCCTCAAGATTTCTTATTTAGTTGCCACGAGATTCTCAAGACTTTGGGAATAGTGGAATCCAATGGAGTTGACTTATGCACATTCAGGCTTTCAGGATCCGCCAAGACTTGGTGGAGAGATTATTATTTGACTCAACCAGCAGGGTCCCCGGCTTTATCATAGGACCAGTTTGCAGAGTTATTTCTAGAGAAGTTTCTCCTTGTTACTAAGCGGGAGGCACTTTGGAGGTAGTTTGAGTGCCTCCAGCAGGGTACTATGACCGTCACTTAGTACAAGATGAAGTTTGTTGATCTGGAACGTCATGCAGTTGTAATACTCCCCACAGATCGGGAGAGGGTCCGCAGGTTTATAGATTGGCTAAATGAGCCGATTAAACTTCAGATGGCTATGGGAGTTGGGAGTGATATATCTTTTTAGGAGGAAGCTAATGCAGCTCGTAGAGTTAAGATGGCTCTCGCTCGGGGAGGTGGTTATCCTTCAGACAAGAGGCCTCGTCATTCCGGTAGATTTAGTGGTTCTTCTTCTGGAGGTAGGGAATCTGTTGATAGGGGCCATTTTTCCAGACCTTTTTAGTCAGCCCTCCAGGCTTCACAGGGTGGACCAGGTGATTGTGGGTTTCGTGAGCAGTATTCAGATCAGCCTCCCATTACTGCTCAGCCTCTTCAGAGTGTTCGTGGGGGCCATTCAGGTCGTCAGGGCCATCATCCCCATCAGCCTAAATGTTGTTACGGTTGTGGTGACCCAAGTCATTTTGTCAGGTTTTACCCTCGAGCGACGGGAAACACTCAGCAGCGGGGTCCTCGTCCCAAGATTCAAGCCCCAACTGATCCTCAGCCTACCCAGCCAGCCAGAGGCGGGGGTAGAGATCATAGAGGTGGAGGTCGAGACCATAGATGTGGAGACCGTCCAACCAGAGGTAGAGGTCAGCCAGTGGATGACCATCCCAGAGATGTAGCTCGGAGGGGAGGTGTTGATCCCCGATTTTATGTTTTACCAGCTAGGCCAGAGGCAGAGGCATCGGATGCTATGATTACAGGTACCATTCTTGTTTGTGACAGAGGCGTTTCAGTATTATTTGACCCTGGGTCTACTTATCCATATGTGTCTTCCTACTTTCCACCATATCTGGCCGTGCCTAGCTATGCCTTAGATGTTCCAGTTTATGTGTCCACACCAGTGGGTGACTCTATAGTAGTCGATCGGGTGCATCATTCGTGCGTAGTCATATTAGGGGGTCATGAGACTCGTGTTGACCTGTTGCTATTAGACATGGTGGATTTCGATGTCAGATTGGGGATGGACTGGTTGTCCCCATACCATGCTATCTTAGAATGTAGAGGGACCTCAGGCCACTACATTCGCACTATTATTTCCTATGTTAAGGCTTGACACATGGTCGAGAAGGGTTGTCTAGCTTATTTGGCGTATGTTCGTGATTCCAGCGCGGAAATTCCTTCTATGGATTCAGTTCCTATTGTACGGGAGTTTCCCGAGGTTTTCCCTTCAGACCTGCCGGGCATGCCACCCGACAGGGATATTGATTTCTGTATTGATCTGGCACTGGGCACTCAACCCATCTCTATTCCACCCTATCATATGGTCCCGCCGGAGTTAAAAGAGTTAAAAGATCGGTTGCAAGACCTTCTAGAAAAGGGCTTTATCAGGCCCAGTGTTTCTCCCTAGGGAGCACCCATGTTATTTGTGAAGAAGAAGGATGGCTTGATGCGGATGTGTATTGACTATCGGAAATTAAACAAAGTGACGATAAAGAACAAGTATCCACTGCCGAGGATTGATGATTTGTTCGACCAGCTGCAAGGAGCGAGGGTGTTCTCAAAAATAGACTTGAGATCGGGCTACCATCAACTGAAGATCAGGGTGGCTGACATTCCTAGGACAGCCTTTTGCACCAGGTACGGGCACTATGAATTCTTAGTCATGTCTTTCGGGTTGACCAATGCTCCAACAGCATTCATGGAGTTGATGAATCGGGTTTTCAAGCCATATTTAGATCTATTTGTGATAGTCTTTATAGATGACATCCTGGTATACTCCCGCAGCCAGGAAGAGCACGAGCAGCACCTCAGAGTGGTTCTTCAGACTCTGAAGGATAATCAGCTATATGCCAAAATTTCGAAATGTGAGTTCTGGTTGAGTTCGATGGCATTTCTGGGTCATATTGTATTAGTGTAATGTATTCAGGTGGAACCAAAGAAGAATGAGGCAGTCTAGAATTGGCCTCGACCAGCTTTAGTGATTGAGATCCGGAGTTTCTTGGGGTTAGCGGGTTACTACCGTGGATTTGTAGAGGGGTTCTCTTCTATTGCAGCCCCGATGACCAGGTTGACCCAGAAGGGTGCCCAATTCCAGTGGTCAGATGAGTGTGAGGCGAGCTTCCAGAAGCTCAAGACAGCCTTGACTACAGCACCAGTGATGATACTACCTACGAGTGTAGGGCCTTATACAGTTTACTGTGATGCATCCCGTACGGGGCTTGGAGCGGTATTTATGCAGGATGGTAAGGTTATTACTTATTCTTCGAGACAGTTGAAAATATATGAGAAGAATTATCCAGTTCATGATCTTGAGCTTGCAGCAGTGGTTCATGCCTTAAAAATCTGGAGGCATTATCTATATGGTGTGACGTGTGTGGTGTACACGGAACACAAAAGCCTATAGTACTTGTTCAAGCAAAAGGAGTTGAATTTACGACAGCGGAGATGGTTAGAGTTGCTGAAGGACTATGATGTCACTATCATATATCACCCAGGTAAGGTCAATGTGGTGGCCGATGCATTGAGTAGAAAGTCTGCCAGCATGGGTAGTCTCACATTCATTCCGGTTAGTCAAAGACCACTTGCTCTAGATGTCCAGGCCTTAGCCAACCAGTTCGTGAGACTAGACATTTCTGAGACTAGCAGGGAATTAGCCTGAACGATCGCTCGTTCATCTCTATTAGAGTGTATCCGTGAGAGGCAATTTGATGATGCTCATTTGCGTGACGTCAGAGATACTGTACAGCGGGGAGTTGCCACGAAGGTAACTCTAGATGATGATGGAGTATTGAGATTGTAGGGTCGAGTTTGTGAGCCCAACATCGAGGGGATTCGAAAGTTGATCTTAGCGGAGGCCCACAGTTCGCGGTATTCTATCCACCCGGGAGCCACGAAGATGCATCAGGATTTACGACAACACTATTGGTGGCGCAGGATTAAGAAGGACAACGTTGCGTATGTCACTCGGTGTCTAAATTGTCAGCAGGTGAAATATGAGCATTAGAGGCCTGGTGGTGTATTCCAGAGAATCGAAATTCCCGAGTGGAAATGGGAGCGAATCACAATGGACTTCATTACTGGACTTCCTTTGACTCGGAGGAAAGTTGATGCTATTTGGGTCATTGTTGATAGGCTGACCAAGTCAGCACACTTCATTCCAGTATCTGTCTCTTACTCATCAGAGAGGTTAGCGGAGATTTACATCAGGGAGATTGTTCGCCTTCATGGGATGCCGGTGTCTATCATCTCAGATCGGGGTACGCAGTTTACCTCGCGTTTTTGGAGAGCGGTCCAGCAGGAGTTAGGCACCCAGGTCCAGTTGAGTACAGCTTTTCATCCTCAGACGGACAGTCATTCCGAGAGGACTATCCAGATCCTAGAGGACATGCTCCGAGCCTGTCATTGATTTTGGAGGCTCGTGGGACCAGTTTCTGCCATTAGCGGAGTTCGCCTACAACAACAGCTACCAGTCTAGAATTCTAATGGCCCCGGATGAGGCATTGTATGGTAGCGATGTCGGTCCCCAGTCGGATGGTTTGAGCCGGGAGAGGCTCGATTGTTGGGTACAGACTTAGTTCGGGAGGCCTTAGATATGGTCAAGACTATCCAGGAGAGATTGCGTTCAGCTCAGTCCAGACAGAAGACTTATGCGGATCGTAAGGTTTGAGATGTAGATTTCATTGTTGGTGACCAGGTATTGCTTCGAGTATCGCCTATGAAGGGCGTGATGAGGTTCGGGAAGTAGGGCAAACTCTGCCCCAAGTATATTGGCCCATTTTGAGATTTTGGACCGAGTGGGAGGGGTGGCTTACAAACTAGCTCTGCCACCTAGCTTATCAACCGTACATCCAGTTTTTCATGTATATATGCTTTGGAGGTACCATGGCGACCCCACACATGTGTTAGACTTCAGTACTATTGAATTGGACAATGATTTATCCTACAAGGAGGAGCCGGTGGCCATTCTAGACTGGCAGGTTTGACAGTTAAGGTCGAAGAGTTTTCCTTCTGTGCATGTTCAGAAGAGAGGTCAGCCTTTTGAGGCATTGACCTGGGAGTCCGAGTCTGATATGCGAAGCTGCTACCCACATTTGTTCCCTGACTCAGGTACTTCTTTCTCTTATCCGTTCGAGGATGTGACGACCCAAAGGGTCATCACATGTTTTCCTCACTTGTTTTGCACTTTTGAGGCCTTGAAAACCTCATTTTATGTTACCTCAATTTACGTGCATAATCTGAGCATGTAGCCGAAATGATTTTGTGATAGAATATGTGAATCCTATGAAAAATTTGAAGAAAAATGATATTAATATTGATATAGTTGACTTCGGTCAACATTATTGGTAAAAGGACCCGGACCTAAGATCGGACGGTCCCGTAAGGTCCGTAGGAAAATATAGGACTCGGGCACGTGCCCGGAGTCGAATTCTGAGGCCTAGAGCCTAAGATATGAATTTTTCTGTTAAATTGTTTTTGCTGAAATTATTAAATGAAAATGGATTAAACGACCTTGGTATCGGGCTTATGTTTTGGTTCCGACGCCCGGTACAAGTCTTAAATATTATATATGTGCTTTCTGCAAAGTTTTGTGACATTTAGATGTCGTTTGATGTGTTTTGAACCTTGAGTTTCAAATTTGAAAGTTATGAAACTAAAAGAAAGATAATCATGAACTTGAGGCTTGATTTGATGAAAACGATGTTATATTGGCGATTTGATCGCACGAGCAAGATTGTAATATGTTTTTGAAGTTGTGTGTATGTTTGGTTTGGAGCCTGGGGGGCTCGGGTAAAGTTTTGATAGGCCGTTGGAGCAAATTCTGAAAAATAACACAGTTGGTTTTTCACCCAGCTGGTATCTTCGCAAATGCGAAGATTTTCTCGCAATTGCGAGAACAGCCAGGTTAGCCTTGGTTCGCAAATGCGAACCAATCTTCGCAAATGCGAAGATGGCAGGGGAATGTAAGGGTTCGCAAATGCGAACTATACCTTCGCAAATGTGAGGCCTTCAGTAAGCAACTCATGTTCGCAAATGCGACTACAATGTCACAATGCGAAGGTCCCAGTATTCCAGCCCAGTTCGTAAATGCAAACTTATTATCGCAAATGTGATGCTGACAGTCCTCAAGCCTGCTATATTCGCAACAGCGAACAAACATTCGCATTTGCGATAACCGCAGCTGTGCAAATTTATACTTAAACGAATTTTTGACCTCTTTTCCTCATTCTTTCAAAACCCAACACACCACACATGATTCTCGAAGAGCAAAATCACTCCAAAACACTTGTAAGTCACTTTTTACTTAATTCTTTCAATTCCTAACATCATTAAACATGTTTTTCAAGAGAAATCAAAGGTTTTCATGGTAGAAATTCTTGCTTTTGGGTAGAACCTAGGTTTTTCATGAATTGGGGAATTTGACCTCGAATTGAGGTCCGATTTTGGAACAAATCATATATTTGAACTCGTGAGGGAATGGGTAACCGGATTTTGGTCCGAACCCCGAGTTTCGACCATGTGAGGCTAGGGGCATTTTGGGAAATTTTGGGGTAAACTTTGAGAAAACCATTTATAAGCATCCAAACTAAGTTAGATAGTATTTATTAATGTAATTGAATCAATTAGGATTAGATTCGAGCAAGTTGAAAGCTGAAATTTGAGGTAAAGCTATAGTTGAAGGATAAATTGGACTTCAAGGCTAGAGGTAAGTTTTTGATCTATCCTCGTTTGTGGGAATAGGATTTATGTGCTATTTTCTATGTGATCGAGTGCGATGTATGGGCTGTGGTGACGAGCATCCATACAATGGCGTCTAGCATGACCGTGAGTCGTTTGTCTATAACTATTGTGGGATGTTTTTAAGATGAAACCTTGAACCCTTCCCAGGTTGTGAAATTGATCACTGTTTTCCCTTGCCGGGACTTTATTGTAAAGTGGATTATTGTTTTTCCTTGCCGGGACCTTGTTGTGATGATTGTTGTGTCCCTTGACGGGATGGTTCATGATTATTTTTTTCATTCTTTTGCCCTTAACTGTGAGTGTTATTTGGGTGAGGAAGAGTGATAATGCACGAAGGGTGATGTCGTGCCTTGTTTACTGATTTTTGCACGAAGGGTAATGTCGTGCCTTGTTTTATTTATTATGCACGAAAGATCATGCCGTGCCTTATATTATTGATTATGCACGAAGGGTAATGCGGTGCCTTATTATTGATTATGGATGAAGGATCATGTCGTGCCTTGTGATATTGATTATGCACGAAGGAACATTCTGTGTTGTTGTTATTTGAACCATACATGAAGGATCATGCCATGCCATGGATGTGAGGATGAGAGTAAAAGCATGAAGGGGATGCCGTGCAACTATTTGCTATTCCTTGTTTTGATATTAGCTATTTTTACTATACTCTAATTTTCATTACTGATTTAATAGTTGTTGCTAACCGTTGTGTTTTCCCTTTTAGGATAGTTCGCGTTCAATTTGTTACTTGGTGTTTCTTGTTATCTTGTGGTGTACTTATATATAGAACTGCACAGATTTATGTGAGTGTCTGGTCCTAGGCTTGTCACTACTTCACCGGGATAGGCTAGGCACTTACCAGCACATGGGGTCGGATTGTGCTGATATTGCACTTCTGTGCGTTTTTGCACAGGTCCAGGTTTTGAGCAGGAACATCAGCAGCAGTAGAGTATTCGTGGGAGTTGAGCATTCCGAGACTGAGGTAGCTTGTAGGCGTCCGCAGGCCCGGCGTCTCTTCGATTTACTTATACTATTTGTTGTGGTCTCATTTTTCCGAGACAGACAGATATTTGTCATTTTCTTTTAGACCATTATGCGTAGTATTCATTAGTAGTTCGTGAGTTGGTGACTCCATGCCTTGGGTAGAGGATTTCATCAGTGTTTTACCTTGGCATTATTCATCTCTATTTAGAAAGTCTTCCGCATTTCTTAAATTGAATATTTATTTCTCTTGTTGGTATGTACGAGTGTAAAAATAATGATACGAACAGGATAATGTTGAATGTATTGGCTTGCTTAGCTACCACGAGTAGGTGCCATCATTATCCCGATGTCGTGGGAAAATTCGGGTCGTGACATTAGGTGTCCTAGAAAGTCCAAGAATTCGAATAAACTAATTATACATACCATACTTGGACCTATTTAATAATGGAACAACATCACCTTGTATTCTTTTTTGCAATGATTCCATCTTAGCAATGGCTTTAGGGAACTCTGTGTCATAAACCAAGCTTTTATCTTCCACCATTGAACATTAATTGATTTCTCCAAATTCATATTGGAATCCAACAGGATCTTTTGCCACCATAGCTTTCGCCTCACCTATCCTTTTAGAAGATCTTTCGACATGTGGCTGCACAAAAACACAAGAACTAAAACAAGAAAGAGTTAATGGGTTAAAAATTAAAGAACATATTTTCTTACTTACACTCTCTTTGGCTTTTACCTCAAGACTAACTTTTCAACACCCTTAGCCTCTTTTATCTCACTAAAGTTTTCTTCTTTTTCATCTCTCAAACCATGTTTCTCTCTCTATACCTCAAACCTTTTTGTATCTCATGGCCTTCTCTCTTTTCTTTCCTCTCCAGCTCACTCTTTTCCTTTCTTGATATCACACTCTCTTTACTCAACATACCCTCTCCTTTTTCCTCTCTTGGGATGTCAATATGTACTCCCTTGCTCCTCTCATTCTTTTCTCTCTCATATTTTTCCATATTATGTTTAACAATCTTTTCATCTTCATGAATTTGTGAGAGAGTCAAAGGTCCAAGAATGGGTTTCTTCCCGTTAACCTCAAAAGAGTATCTATTTTTTCCATGTTATATGAAGCTATTCAATAGACATACCATGGTTTTCCCAACAAGACATGATAATTATTCATGGGAATCACACCATACCCTACCGCATCCTTATACCTTCCAGTTGAGATTAGCAATAAGACTCTCTTATCTACCTTTACTCCTCCAAACTTGTAGGGTTCAATATGCTCAACATAATGCATGTTCAATTTCTCAACAATATAAGTGCTAATTGAGTTATAGCCAAACTCTTTGTCAATTCTAAAGGCACAAATATGAGACATCACTTTAGCTCTCTTTTGAAAAATAACTTTACCATTGTCTTCCTTAGCTTCAACATGTTGTAAGTTTGACCTTTCAAATTGTTATGTCATAGCTCGCCTCCTTTCTTCATAACTACCTCTTTAAAACATCTTGAACAATGATTAAAAGAAATAAGTGTATTGAATATATGGATTTTTTCTTCTAATGTTTTCACCTCTCTTACCTTTTTCCACTCAAAGCAACTCGTGGTTGTTAATCTTTAGATTTATTAATCAATCTAACAAGTCACAACCCGTAGTGATAAGAATAAGGAGTTAGAAAAAGAAAAAGCAAAGTGGCAGACCAAACCTAGAAAGAATAGGAGTTGGTTGGTAAACAAAATGAAAGAATTTAAGAAACCCCAAACCCACAAGAATAAGGAAAGATGTTTCCTTAATCTTCAAAAACTAGGATCTCCTCTTCTTGTTTCCTTTCTTGACTTGGAAACCAAATAATAGTTGAATTATAAAAGTAATAATGAACAAGAATACTTTTTTGGGGGCTAAATTTTTTATTTTATTTTTTTATTTCATTTATTTTCATTTTTTTTCTTTTTCTTTTTCTTTTTAATCAAGAACCTCCCAAAATTATCAAGATTGAAATCTTCATTAGCCTAAGCTCTAATACCACTTTATAGCAACACTATAGGGATTCAAGAATTACTAAAGAAGAAACAAGAAACGTGCGGAAGCAAAAAAAATAAAGAAACGAATAAAAGACAAAAAGTAAAGATAGATAGAATTCAAGAAAGAGTTTCTTTAATTCAAGAAGTCTATTCTTGAAGTTGAATCCTAACAACAACAATTAGCTAACAAAGAACTAATCGCCTTTGGCAGAAATTTAAAACAAGAAGTAGATTGTGAAACTCGACCTTTTAGAATAACAAGAACAACAATAAGCCTAAATTTATCACCTTTCTTGAATACCTACAAGTGATCTAAGATTTCGAAAAAGGTTTAATTCTTACCACCTTAAGTTGAGTCTTGAAGGTTGAAGAATAAATCCAAGAGTAGCCAAACAAGAGTGCAAGAAAATCTCACAAGTTTTATTGATAATAATCTGAATGATCTACCTAAAAACAAAGAAGATACCCCTTTATATAGAGGGTTATCCACGAAATTATCCTTAAATGTTAGGAAATAATGTCCTAAACTACTTTGGACAACAAGTCCAACTAAAATAGGAAAAGGTAAAACTCTAGGAAACCAAAACCAAGTCAATCTTGGAAAGTAATTCAACCAATCTTAGGAAAAGGAAAATATTAAACTTAACAAACGAGGAAAGCAATAAATATAGTCTCATAATATATGGAAAAAAGTCCCAAACCAATCTTGGATAGAGTCTTGAAAATCTTGGAAATCTTGAAAATCTTGAATTTGTAATTTGCAAGCAACTTGGCACCAACTTGCACTCAACATCTAGCATGCCTATTATAACTTTCTTGGACATCAAGTAAGTCCTTTTTATGTTATTAAAACGTGATTTTATGTAGGACTTCATGGGCTGCAAGTCTTGAGCACATTAGGTGCGAAATTGGTCAAATCACCTTATCTTGCAACTTTTTAACTTGAGAACTTGTTAAAGGCCCTCTTTGCGATTCCAAAGCTTCATACTTATCATTAAAAAGATTTGAGCTTCCTAGGATGCTATCAAAGTGCCAAACCATGTTGCAAATTATGAGTCATATGATAGTGGATTTGATAAAGACGAACAATATAATGAGTGAGAGGAGGAAGTACAATATGTGAACAACTTCCAAAGGAAAAGAAACAACAATCAAGGCTCAATCCAACAATAATGGCAACCACAAGGAAATGATGGAAGCTAGAATTCAAGTAATCAAGGTGGCTGGAACATCAAAACAACCAAGTGAATTGGAACAATCTAGGAAATTAGAATCGTCAAATAACGAAGGAAATTGGAACGGTCAAAATAACCAAGGCAATTGGATTGGCAATAATCAAGGCTGTTGGGGAAGTATCAACCAAGGAGGGTAGAACAATAACAACAACAACAACTGGGATCCTGGATTCCAAAGGCCCCGATGTTTCAACAACCAATCAATCCATCTTTCTATCCTTATCAAGCTCTTCCAAAAATGAGATGGGATAAATCGAGAATATATTTAAACAGATAATGGAGAAGAATGGCAACTTTGATACTCAACTCTCACAACACTTGTTTTCGCAAATTGGACGTTCATAGGCCAACTTTTGCAAGCTTTGAACACTCGTCCTATGAGGGCACTACCAAGTGATACAGTGCTGAACACTAAGGGTGGGAATAATACGGGGCATGCTATGACTATTATTACAAGAAGACAAAATTTCAAGCAGTGTGGTTTAAGCAAATGAAGAAGTTAGAATTGATGTTGATTGAATCGTGGAGAAGAAACAAGAAGAAGTTAACCCGTCTAGGAAACACATTACCAATGCCAAGGCCTCCTCCTCCATTCAAATTAAAATAGCGAGAACCAATTCAAAAAGTTTACTGACATGTTGAAGAGTTTGTCTATAAAATGTACCATTGGTTAAGGCTTTAGAGGAAATGTCGGGTTATGCAATGTTCATGAAGGACTCAGTAACCAAGAAGAGGTCGATGAATCGTGAGGCTATCAAGATGACACGTTAAGTGAGTGTTGTTGTGTAGTCACACCCAATCCCTTGTACCATTGGAAGTGACGACATCGCCATAGCCTATGTGATCTTGGTGCAAGTATAAACTTCATGACCTACTCGATGTTTAAAAAATTGGGAATTGGGCAACAAGATCCACATCCAAGAGATGGCGTACCGTACTATGAAGAGACCATTAGGTGTTATTGAAGTGGAGGTGCCTATTATTTTTTTGTAGAGCATTTCCTTGCTATGGAAAGGCTCTTGCTGTTATGGAAACTTGTCTTCCATATGTGCAGATCTATGAAGCAACGAAATATCGGTGAAGTTTGTTCGTTTGTGGATTTGATGACCGATGTGATTATTGATGATTCTAGTGCCATAATGAATGTTGAGGATAATTTGGAAACCGTCTAGCTCAACCTTGATGAGGATGATGAGAAAGAAGGCTATGTTGAATGTGTGAATGCATTGAAAGGAATCAGGTCGTACACTTGTTGGCCCCGAGAATTCTTTTGTCTTGTTTTACTAACGTGATGGTAGAGTCTACTTTGGAGGTGCTACATAGGAGGAAGTGAGCAATCAGATGGATATCAGCGGATTGCATGCATAAGATTATTTTGGATGAGGGTGCCAGAGGTTCAAGTATTATAAGAAAACTTCAAGTTGTGGATGTTAATTATACTTATTGGTTTTTCTAAGTTTAGAAGAGATGGAATACTTCCCTAGCAGTATAATGAGGGTGTGATTGATAGATAAAAGATGACGTTTGGGTCTTCGATTGAGTAATGGTTTGATGGAAGCATGGTATCGCCCTTAGGTGTCTAATCACTTCAGACGCTCCCCAATGAGATATGAGGCCTAGTGGCAGTGCTACAAAATGTCAACTTAAGATGAACAATAATGGGAAAGTGTTATACGAAAATAACCTAGAGTTTGGAACAATAACTCGAAGTAAGAGTTCATGTATAATACGACCTACCTAGATGTAGTAAAGTCATACAGATGGATAAACGAATATTTGAAATAAGGTATAGCAATATGCATAAGTTCAACAAAGTATCGAGCGAAAAACTTCATCATACGTGCCCAGAGGAACATTTTATCAAGCTTTGTATTATGTGCATCTCCTCAGCGGTGTGGGTGGCAGGGGCTTGATAATGCTGTGAACACACATGATACTATTTGGGCCTAGATGGTATCAAAAGGAGCAAGAGAGATAGTACAACAACCACATTTTATAGCGGCTGTACAACAGAGCCAGTTAAAAGGGTACCGGCCTTATAAAAGTCAGTATGTATGCACCAGAGGTGCAAGTTTTAAAAGAGAGCTTCAAGTTGTGGATTTGAATTACCTATGTAAGGGAGTTATGAATTATACATGTGGAAGGGAATTATAACTATGTCCTGCTTGAGGTTCCAAAAAATAATAAGGAAATCACTTGCAAGACAAGAGTAAGGATAAAGGAAAAATGAGAAAGTGGCGAAAATGGAAAGTCCTCGATACTAAGCCCGTGAAAAGCAATGGAGCTGATGGTTTCTCTATGTTATAGAAAATTCAATATAGCCAGAATAAACTCAAAGGAGTCATTTTAGAAGAATTTAGAAGAGATGATGCCTGTGAGCACGTGATTTTTGCCCTAAGCAAATAAATTCCAATATAAAAATAAAATAAGATTTTTGATGTGCAATTATGTGTTTAATTGAAATAATTGTGTGATTGTGATTGATATAATTTGAAATTAAAAATTAAAAAAAGAGTTAATTAGAAAATGTCACAAAAAATAAGGAAATTAGAGAAAATTAACAAAAATACAAAAAATACAGGAAAATAACAAAACATGTCATAAAATTACCAGAAAAATTAGGAAAAAATAGGAAAATAAAAGAGAAGGAATAATTGAAAATGAATACAAAATGAGAAAATAAAATACAAAAAAAAAATACCAAAGAAATAATTATTGTCACGACCCAAACTGGAGGACCATGACTAGCACCCGACCATACTTGCAGAGCACCAACGTACATTTTATCTAACCTTCTTTATTATCTTTTAGGGCTAACGAGACCAATATAAATGGTAGACATGGATCATGGGCAACCAACAATAAAATATGATTGCATGAACCTACATAACATGGGATGACCAGACAATCAAGAAACTATATACATATGGTACAAGCTACCACGCTAAAATGAAAGACTATACAACAAAAACCAGTCGACAAGGCATACCAAACTATACATGAGTCGACACTTGTCTATGAGCCTCTAAAGGAACATAAGTGCTGCAACATAGCCGGAACGGGGCCCCGACATACCCATAATGTCTATAACAAAAATGCATACCAAAACCAAGGCAAGTCCGGAGAAGGGATCTCGCCAATCACCGCTGAACTGAACAACCTACTGTGATGGGGGAGCTGCATCTGCCTATCTATGAGGATCTGCAGTACGACACGCAGCGTCCACAAACAAAAGGACGTCAGTACGAATAAAGTATTGAGTATGTAAGGCGGAGAACCATAAATACGAACAGTAATGTAAGCAGGGATAGAGAATATACAACCTGTAACATCTGAGTACCTCTGAGGGCTACTGACATGAAATGCATGATACATATGTATAAATACATAATCTTTAAAACATACGTCTCTGTGGGCATCATCATCATCATATCGTACACGGCCGTAATAGGCTCGGTAAAAACATACCCGACCATTATAAGGCTCGGTAGAATCGTACCCGGCCATGTGGAGCTCGGTAAAACCCAACTGATCAGTGGTTGCACAATAGGTGTCGTACCCGGCCGACTATAGCGCGGCTCGGTAGAGTAAAATAGATACATATATATAATGCATGCTCGACTCATGGAAACACCTTGTAGACCTTTCGGAGTGACGTAAGGTCGCTATCCTATGTACACCTTATTAGGACTAACTCTTCACTATGAACCTTATAGGAATCAGGAAGTACCAACAAGATTGATAACATAAGAATAAGAGAAGCAACATCAACATCAATCGTTCCATAAGAGGGGAAATGATGTAAGTACTGCTTAGCTTCTAAGAATAGAGTATCTTTGGAAGCTCGTTCATTATATTATGTACAATCGGAGTCTACAAAAGAAGTCAAGGGATAGCTACACATACCTTGTATATACTGCCACAACCTCAAGCTATGCAAACGTCACGACTCCTTAGTCTACAATAGGAGAAATGACACTATCGTTAACGTTTAAGCGTCGCAACTATTATGTACCAATCACAACCTATTTTGTGATAAAACGGACAGCACCTCCCCTATATATATGACTTCACACCATTCAAAACAATCACCAAACAGCCTAAACAACATCAATAATAAACATATTGAGCCTCCCAAAACAGTCCACACACAACCTAATCACATCATACATATGACGGCCACTATAGTCGTACCAAATAACCCAAAAATATTTCGAAGAACTAGCAGACCACAATCCAACATATATATGGTGTTTCTCCACACCCTGCCTCCTCCAAAACTACACAAAATAGTAATATAAAACGCAGCCCAACAGCAACACAAAACAGTCCACAAAACAGTCCGCTACAAGTGAATAACTTGAACTCACGGCTTCCGATCACCGTACCGTGAGTTCTTACATGTATATAACGAATTACCATGAATTCACAGCAGAATAAATGTGTGAACTATAGCAGTAAACTCACCTTAATTGTTGGATAACTCAGCCTTTAACTTGGTTCTTCAAACTCTAGTGTTTACCCCCAATTTGAACTTGAAAGAGAGGGAAAATCAATTAGGGTTTGTGGATAATTTTTGGGAGGAAGTTTGCAGGGTTTTAGGTCTGGTTATTTGTGAAATATAAAGAGGGATATATTGCAGGAGATAAGCCTTTTAATGGGCTCCTTTTCTGACCCAAAATTTCCTCTTTTGGGCCGACATTTAACCAAGTAGCTGACCCACCTACTTGCACCTAGCAGCTTGTGCAGTCTCACGAAAATGTCTATATCTCTCTATTCCAATGTAGTATTGATAAACTGTTTAATGCGTTGGAAACTAGACTCATAGATATTCAATTTGGTGGGTCGATCACCCCGTAATTCCAAGTATATTGGGAGAAAGACGTAATAACATTTGACCTAAAGTTTAGGTAAAACTATGAACCTAAGTTGCAACAACTTTTGTCGACTTTTGTTTCATAACTCGTTTGATACGATACGGATATTATATGATTCAAATACCTTAAATCATGACCTCCTAAGTATACTAAGCATCTATAGGTTTACCCAAAAGTACGAGTTACAGCATCCTTGATTCGTTTAACTTCTAATACTTGTTAATCACCCTTATGCACCCTTGTATCACTTAGATTAATCGGATTAACTTCTTATCATCTCAAGGATAATTCCTTCTTGGATTTGTGTTATCTAACTTATGGCATGAACTAACATGTGTGGATATGTGTTGTAACACCCTCCCCCCCTTAGGAACATTCGTCCTCGAATGTAAGGGTTTATGGGGAGTCCAAATCATCGTGGATTCTAGGGGAAATTTTTGGTCAATTTTCCCCTATAAAATGGTCACTAGCAAACTTTGCAAGCACGCGAAGCTCAAAGTATGACCACACAAGGCTACACAAAGCATTATGGACATGGACATTATTTACATATCACCACTTTGTATTAAGGAAGAGAGTTCTCAAGTTATTGCTTACCTCATAAAGCCATTTCACCTTTATAATGTATCTTGCGTTCCACCAACATCCTTGTTATCATCATTCTGGAATAGGTAAGGGTATTTAGACTTCATCTCTTCTTCCGCTTCCCATGTCATTTCTTTCATATTCTTGTTCCTCCACAATACTTTGACGGAAGCTACATCTTTTGTTCTCGGCTTGCGGACTTGTCGATCTAATATAGCCACTGGCACTTCTTCATATGATAGATCCTCTGTAACTTGAACATCTTTGATAGGGACAACTCAAGAAGGGTCTCCAATACATTTCCTCAACATAGATACATGGAATACCGGGTGGACAAATTCTAATTCGGATGGCAATTCTAACTCATAAGCAACTTGTCCAATTCGTTGAAGAATTTTATACGGACCGATATACCTTGGACTCAGCTTACCTTTCTTCCCAAAACGCATAACACCCTTCATTGGTGAAATCCTCAGGAAAACCCAATCACCAACATCAAATTCTAGATCATGACGTCGGACATCGGAATAAGACTTTTGCCTGCTTTGTGCCGTCCTCAATCGTTCCTGTATCACTTTCACCTTCTTAATGGCTTGGTGAATCAAATATGGCCCATATAATTCTGTTTCACCGACTTCGAACCATCCAACTGGTGATCTACATCTCCTCCCATATAGTGCCTCATATGGGGCCATTTTAATACTGGAATGGTAGCTATTATTGTAGGCAAATTCTATGAGTGGAAGATGGTCATCCCAATTTCCCTTAAAATCTAGAACACATGCTCGTAGCATATCTTCCAATGTCTGAATGGTACGTTCAGCCTGTCCGTCAGTCTGCGGATGAAATGCAGTGTTGAGATTCACCTGTGTGCCTAAACCTTTCTGAAAAGACCTCCAAAAGTTAGCCGTAAATTGAGCTCCTCGATCTGATATAATAGATACCGGCACACCATGAAGCCTAACAATCTCCTTGATATATAACTTCGCATAATCTTCAGTCGAGTAAGTTGTCTTAACTGGCAGAAAATGAGCACATTTTGTAAGTCGATCAACTATCACCCAGATAGAGTCAAACTTACGATAAGATCGAGGTAATCCAATAACGAAGTCCATATTAATCACCTCCCGTTCCAGGTCGGAATTTCTATATTCTGAAGCAATCCACCGGGTTTTTGATGTTCTATCTTTACTTGTTGACAATTGGGACACTGGGCTACAAATTCTGCAATAGACGTTTTCATGTTATCCCACCAATACTACTCCTTGACATCATGATACATCTTTGTTGAGCCAGAATGGATGGAATATCAGGATTGATGAATTTCATTCATAATCTTTTCTCGCAACCCTGCTACATTCGGCACACATAATCAGCCCTGGTATCTCAGTGCCCCATCTCCTCCGATCTCAAAAGCCGTAATTTTACACTGCTAAATGTTCTCTCTCAATCGTAGTAAGATAGGATCTTCATATTGCCGTGCTTTTACCTCGGCTACCAAAGATGATTCTGATGTATTCTGTACAGTAACACTTCCGTCATCAGAGTCTAACAATCTGATTCTCATATTGGCTAGTTGATGAAGCTCTTTAGTCAACCCCCATCTACCTGTATCAATACGTACTAAGCTTCCCATTGACTTACGGCTGAGAGCATCTGCCACAACATTGGCTTTAGCGGGATGATACAATATCTCGACGTCGTAGTCTTTTAGTAATTCAAGCCACCTACGCTGCCTCAAATTCAACTCTTTCTGCTTGAAGATGTATTGTAGACTCTTGTGATCTGTGTAGATGTCAACATGGATGCCGTATAAGTAGTGCCGCCATATCTTCAAAGCATATATTACTGCAGCCAATTCCAAATCATGGGTTGGATAATTCTTTTCATGCTTCTTCAATTGTCTTGATGCATATGGAATCACCTTCCCATGCTACATCAACATGCACCCTAAACCTATACCTGAGGCATCACAATATACCACATATCCTTCTGTTCCTTCAGGGAGAGTGAGCACCGGTGCGGATGTCAATCGATCCTTCAGCTCCTAAAAACTACGTTCACAAGTGTTAGACCACTGGAACTTGGTAGCTTTCTGTGTTAACTTAGTCAATGGTGCTGATATAGAGGAAAACCCTTCTACAAATCGCCTATAATATCCTGCTAGCCCCAGGAAGCTACGAACTTCCGATGGTGTTGTAGGTCTCGGCCAATTCTTTACTGCATCAATCTTCTGAGTGTCGACACTAATACCCTCGTCAGATATCACATGGCCAAGGAAAGCTACCGAGTTCAGCCAGAATTCACATTTGGCGAGCTTAGCATATAACTTACGATCCTGAAGCATATGTAATACTATCCGCAAGTGGCTCGCATGTTCCTCATCCGAACGAGAATACACCAGAATGTCATCAATGAATACAATCATGAACACATCAAGATAGGGCCTGAATACAGTATTCATGAGATCCATAAAAGCTGCTGGGGCATTTGTTAGCCCGAACGACATCACCAAGAACTCAAAGTGTCCATATCTTGTCCGAAAGGCCGTCTTTGGAATATCCTTCTCCTTAACCCTCACCAGATGATACCCTGAACGTAAGTCAATCTTGGAGAAATACTTGGCACCCTGGAGTTGGTCAAACAGGTCGTCAATTATTGGAAGTGGATACTTGTTCTTTATAGTAAACTTATTCAACTGCCGATAGTCGATACACATCCGTAATGACCCATCTTTCTTCCGCACGAATAGGACTGGCGCACCCCAAGTTGAAGTGCTAGGCCTAATGAAGCCCTTATCCAGCAAGTTCTTTAACTGTGCCTTCAACTCTCGCAGCTCTGCCGGGGCCATTCTATATGGAGGGATAGAGATCGGTTGAGTGTCAGGCAACACATCAATGCTAAACTCAATCTCCCTTTCTGGAGGAAGGCCTGGGAGTTCATTTGGGAAAACATCTGGAAATTCTTTGACCACGGGGATAGATTGTAGAGTAGGCAGCTTCGCCTCTGCATCCCTAACGCGAACAAGATGATAAATGTAACCTTTTGAGATCATTTTCCTTGCTTTATGATAGGAAATAAACCTACCTTTCGATGTAGCAATGTTCCCCTTCCATTCAATGACGGGTTCACCAGGAAATTGAAACTTAAACATCTTCATACGACAGTCAACATTTGCATAGCATGAGGCCAACCAGTCCATTCCCAGTATCACATCAAAATCAACCATTTCTAACTCAAATAAATCTGCCGAGGTTTGACGACTACAAATCATCACAGTGCAACCTCTATATACCCTTCTAGCAATCACAGAATCTCCTATTGGAGTAGATACCGCAAGGGGTTTACTTATCAATTCGGGTTCAATGCCAAACTTATTAGCCACAAAGGGTGTAACATATGATAATGTAGATCCCGGATCAATCAACGCATATACATCATAAGAAAACACAGATAATATACCTGTAACAACATCTGGAGACGACTCGAGATCCTGTCGACCTACTAGAGCATATGTTCAATTTTGAGCACCACTCGAACTCGGTCCTGCACCTCTACCTCTACCACGACCTGTCGACTGCTGAAAACCCCGTGCTGGAGGTCGAACTGATGAGGAAGAACCAGACACAGATCTAGTCGGCTGAGCCATACCATCACCTCCCCTGTTAGGACAATCCCTCATCATATGGCCAGGCTGTCCGCAAGAATAACACGCATCAGAACCTCGACGGTACAGTCTAAAGTGGGTCTTGCCATACTGATCACAACGTGGTGTTGGGGGTTTCGTCTAACTAGTATCCCTGTGATGTTGCGATCCAGATTCCTGCAAACTTTGACCTGGACTAGAATAGGATCGATCATATCGAGGCCTCTGAAACTGTGGAGGAGCACTAGCTACAGATGGCACCGAACTCCTCGAAGACTAGGGCCTGGCGCTGCCTCTGAAGTCATCAGAATACCTTGCAAATCTCGCCCTCTTATGTTGGCCCTATCGTGCTCCCTATCTGCCCTCTGCTGGCGCTTACGATCCTCTAAGGTCTGGGCATAAACTTGAATACGGGAAATATCCATGCCTTCTACCAAGGAGGTTGTCATACACTCATTAATGAGATGGGGTCCCAACCCGTTCACGAACAAATGCACCCTATCACTCATCTCGGCAACCATATGGGGAGCATACCTTGCTAAAGAATCAAACTGCATACTATACTCTCGCACACTCAAATTACCTTGTCTAAGGTTCAAGAACTTATCAACTCTAGCTCGTCGTATCTCAATTAGCAAATAGTGACGAAGAAAGGCCTCAGAAAAATCCTTTCACACAGCTGGAGGAGCGTTCGGACCCCTGGATCTCTCCCAACTATCATACCAAAGAACCGCTAAATCCCGTGGCCGATAAGAAGCCAATTCTACTGCCTCTGTATCACTAACATGCATAACCCGTAGTGTACGATGAACCTGGTCAATAAAAGTCTGCGGATCCTCCTTGGGGTCTGATCCGGTAAACACTGGAGGGTCTAAATTAATAAAATCACGAACTCTTGTACTAACTGGTTTATCAGCAGCACCTGTATTCTGCCTCTGAGCCTGAGCAGCTACCAAGCTAGTCAATAACTGCAAAGCACTCCGCATATCCTGGTCCGTAGTGCCAGACGGAGGAGCTGGAGGTGCTGGGTGCCACCTAATATCCTCTGGAGGAGACGGAGTAGATGAGGTATGAGACGGCATCTCACTATGAGCCTCACTTTGGCCTGCTCTGGCTTGGGGCACCTCACTGGTACCCTCTCCCACAGTTGTATCAAGCCGTCTACTAATTGTTTGTTTCCTAGTCGAAGGCATTGCTGAAAGAAAACAAGGTGAATATTAGAGACGAACACTTATGACTCAACTCTATGCACGATCTAGATTGAGGAAGAAGGTAACAACCCGAGATGTCATGTAGCCTCCTGATTATAAATGTGGCGCGCTACACATCCATAACCAAGACTCTACTAGACATGGCTCATAGACAATCCCTAGGACAGACTTGCTCTGATACCAAGTTTGTCACGACCCAAACTGGAGGACCATGACTAGCACCCGACCATACTTGCCGAGCACCAACGTACATTTTATCTATCCTTCTTTATTATCTTTTAGGGCTAACGAGACCAATATAAATGGTAGACATGGATCATGGGCAACCAACAATAAAATATGATTGCATGAACCTACATAACATGGGATGACCAGACAATCAAGAAACTATATACATATGGTACGAGCTACCACGCTAAAATGAAAGACTATACAACAAAAACCAGCCGACAAGGCATACCAAACTATACATGAGTCGACACTTGTCTATGAGCCTCTAAAGGAACATAAGTGCTGCAACATAGCCGGAACAGGGCCCCAACATACCCATAATGTCTATAACAAAAATGCATACCAAGACCAAGGCAAGTCCGGAGAAGGGATCTCGCCAATCACCGCTGAACTGGACAACCTACTGTGATGGGGGAGCTGCACCTGCCTGTCTATCAGGACCTGCAGCACGACATGCAGCGTCCACAAATAAAAGGACGTCAGTACGAATAAAGTACTGAGTATGTAAGGCAGAGAACCATAAATACGAACAGTAATGTAAGCAGGGATAGAGAATATACAACCTGTAACATCTGAGTACCTCCGAGGGCTACTGACATGAAATGCATGATACATATGTATAAATACATAATCTTTAAAACATACGCCTCTGTGGGCATCATCATCATCATATCGTACACGGCCGTAATAGGCTCGGTAAAAACATACCCGACCATTATAAGGCTCGGTAGAATCGTACCCGGCCACGTGGAGCTCGGTAAAACCCAACTGATCAGTGGTTGCACAATAGGTGTCGTACCCGGCCGACTATAGCGCGGCTCGGTAGAGTAAAATAGATACATATATATAATGCATGCTCGACTCATGGAAACACCTTGTAGACCTTTCGGAGTGACGTAAGGTCGCTATCCTATGTACACCTTATTAGGACTAACTCTTCACTATGAACCTTATAGGAATCAGGAAGTACCAACAAGATTGATAACATAAGAATATGAGAAGCAACATCAACATCAATCGTTCCATAAGAGGGGAAATGATGTAAGTACTGCTTAGCTTCTAAGAATAGAGTATCTTTGGAAGCTCGTTCATTATATTATGTACAATCGGAGTCTACAAAAGAAGTCAAGGGATAGCTACACATACCTTGTATATACTGCCACAACCTCAAGCTATGCAAACGTCACGACTCCTTAGTCTACAATAGGAGAAATGACACTATCGTTAACGTTTAAGCGTCGCAACTATTATGTACCAATCACAACCTATTTTGTGATAAAACGGACAGCACCTCCCCTATATATATGACTTCACACCATTCAAAACAATCACCAAACAGCCTAAACAACATCAATAATAAACATATTGAGCCTCCCAAAACAGTCCACACACAACCTAATCACATCATACATATGACGGCCACTATAGTCGTACCAAATGACCCAAAAATATTTCGAAGAACTAGCAGACCACAATCCAACATATATATGGTGTTTCTCCACACCCTGCCTCCTCCAAAACTCCACAAAATAGTAATATAAAACGCAGCCCAACAGCAACACAAAACAGTCCACAAAACAGTCCGCTACAAGTGAATAACTTGAACTCACGGCTTCCGATCACCGTACCGTGAGTTCTTACATGTATATAACGAATTACCATGAATTCACAGCAGAATAAATGTGTGAAATATAGCAGTAAACTCACCTTAATTGTTGGATAACTCAGCCTTTAACTTGGTTCTTCAAACTCTAGTGTTTACCCCCAATTTGAACTTGAAAGAGAAGGAAAATCAATTAGGGTTTGTGGATAATTTTTGGTAGGAAGTTTGCAGGGTTTTAGGTCTGGTTATTTGTGAAATATAAAGAGGGATATATTGCAGGAGATAAGCCTTTTAATGGGCTCCTTTTCTGACCCGAAATTTCCTCTTTTGGGCCGACATTTAACCAAGTAGCTGACCCACCTACTTGCACCTAGCAGCTTGTGCAGTCTCACGAAAATGTCTATATCTCTCTATTCCAATGTCGTATTGATAAACCGTTTAATGCGTTGGAAACTAGACTCATAGATATTCAATTTGGTGGGTAGATCACCCCGTAATTCCAAGTATATTGGGAGAAAGACGTAATAACATTTGACCTAAAGTTTAGGTAAAACTATGAACCTAAGTTGCAACAACTTTTGTCGACTTTTGTTTCATAACTCATTTGACTTCGAGAATTATGATACGGATATTATATGATTCAAATACCTTAAATCATGACCTCCTAAGTATACTAAGCATCTATAGGTTTACCCAAAAGTACGAGTTACAGCATCCTTGATTCGTTTAACTTCTAATACTTGTTAATCACCCTTATGCACCCTTGTATCACTTAGATTAATCGGATTAACTTCTTATCATCTCAAGGATAATTCCTTCTTGGATTTGTGTTATCTAACTTATGGCATGAACTAACATGTGTGGATATGTGTTGTAACACCCTCCCCCCCTTAGGAACATTCGTCCTCGAATGTAAGGGTTTATGGGGAGTCCAAATCATCGTGGATTCTAGGGGAACTTTTTGGTCAATTTTCCCCTATAAAATGGTCACTAGCAAACTTTGCAAGCACTGAAGCTCAAAGTATGACCACACAAGGCTACACAAAGCATTATGGACATGGACATTATTTACATATCACCACTTTGTATTAAGGAAGAGAGTTCTCAAGTTATTGCTTACCTCATAAAGCCATTTCACCTTTATAATGTATCTTGCGTTCCACCAACATCCTTGTTATCATCATTCTAGAATAGGTAAGGGTATTTAGACTTCATCTCTTCTTCCGCTTCCCATGTCATTTCTTTCATATTCTTGTTCCTCCAAAATACTTTGACGGAAGCTACATCTTTTGTTCTCAGCTTGCGGACTTGTCGATCTAATATGGCCACTGGCACTTCTTCATATGATAGATCCTCTGTAACTTGAACATCTTTGATAGGGACAACTCAAGAAGGGTCTCCAATACATTTCCTCAACATAGATACATGGAATACCGGGTGGACAAATTCTAATTCGGATGGCAATTCTAACTCATAAGCAACTTGTCCAATTCGTTGAAGAATTTTATACGGACCGATATACCTTGGACTCAGCTTACCTTTCTTCCCAAAACGCATAACACCCTTCATTGGTGAAATCCTCAGGAAAACCCAATCACCAACATCAAATTCTAGATCATGACGTCGGACATCGGAATAAGACTTTTGCCTGCTTTGTGCCGTCCTCAATCGTTCCTGTATCACTTTCACCTTCTTAATGGCTTGGTGAATCAAATATGGCCCATATAATTCTGTTTCACCGACTTCGAACCATCCAACTGGTGATCTACATCTCCTCCCATATAGTGCCTCATATGGGGCCATTTTAATACTGGAATGGTAGCTATTATTGTAGGCAAATTCTATGAGTGGAAGATGGTCATCCCAATTTCCCTTAAAATCTAGAACACATGCTCGTAGCATATCTTCCAATGTCCGAATGGTACGTTCAGCCTGTCCGTCAGTCTGCGGATGAAATGCAGTGCTGAGATTCACCTGTGTGCCTAAACCTTTCTGAAAAGACCTCCAAAAGTTAGCCGTAAATTTAGCTCCTCGATCTGATATAATAGATACCGGCACACCATGAAGCCTAACAATCTCCTTGATATATAACTTCGCATAATCTTCAGTCGAGTAAGTTGTCTTAACTGGCAGAAAATGAGCACATTTTGTAAGTCGATCAACTATCACCCAGATAGAGTCAAACTTACGATAAGATCGAGGTAATCCAATAACGAAGTCCATATTAATCACTCCCATTTCCAGGTCGGAATTTCTATATTCTGAAGCAATCCACCGGGTTTTTGATGTTCTATCTTTACTTGTTGACAATTGGGACACTGGGCTACAAATTCTGCAATAGACGTTTTCATGTTATCCCACCAATACTACTCCTTGACATCATGATACATCTTTGTTGAGCCAGAATGGATGGAATATCAGGATTGATGAATTTCATTCATAATCTTTTCTCGCAACCCTGCTACATTCGGCACACATAATCAGCCCTGGTATCTCAGTGCCCCATCTCCTCCGATCTCAAAAGCCGTAATTTTACACTGCTAAATGTTCTCTCTCAATCGTAGTAAGATAGGATCTTCATATTGCCGTGCTTTTACCTCGGCTACCAAAGATGATTCTGATGTATTCTGTACAGTAACACTTCCGTCATCAGAGTCTAACAATCTGATTCTCATATTAGCTAGTTGATGAAGCTCTTTAGTCAACCCCCATCTACTTGTATCAATACGTACTAAGCTTCCCATTGACTTACGGCTGAGAGCATCTGCCACAACATTGGCTTTAGCGGGATGATACAATATCTCGACGTCGTAGTCTTTCAGTAATTCAAGCCACCTACGCTGCCTCAAATTCAACTCTTTCTGCTTGAAGATGTATTGTAGACTCTTGTGATCTGTGTAGATGTCAACATGGATGCCGTATAAGTAGTGCCGCCATATCTTCAAAGCATATATTACTGCAGCCAATTCCAAATCATGGGTTGGATAATTCTTTTCATGCTTCTTCAATTGTCTTGATGCATATGAAATCACCTTCCCATGCTACATCAACATGCACCCCAAACCTATACCTGAGGCATCACAATATACCACATATCCTTATGTTCCTTCAGGGAGAGTGAGCACCGGTGCGGATGTCAATCGATCCTTCAGCTCCTTAAAACTACGTTCACAAGTGTTAGACCACTGGAACTTGGTAGCTTTCGTGTTAACTTAGTCAATGGTGCTGATATAGAGGAAAACCCTTCTACAAATCGCCTATAATATCCCGCTAGCCCCAGGAAGCTACAAACTTCTGATGGTGTTGTAGGTCTCGGCCAATTCTTTACTGCATCAATCTTCTGAGTGTCGACACTAATACCCTCGTCAGATATCACATGGCCAAGGAATGCTACTGAGTTCAGCCGGAATTCACATTTGGCGAGCTTAGCATATAACTTACGATCCTGAAGCATCTGTAATACTATCCGCAAGTGGCTCGCATGTTCCTCCTCCGAACGAGAATACACCAGAATGTCATCAATGAATACCATCACGAACACATCAAGATAGGGCCTGAATACGGTATTCATGAGATCCATAAAAGCTGCTGGGGCATTTGTTAGCCCGAACGACATCACCAAGAACTCAAAGTGTCCATATCTTGTCCGATAGGCCGTCTTTGGAATATCCTTCTCCTTAACCCTCACCAGATGATACCCTGAACGTAAGTCAATCTTGGAGAAATACTTGGCACCCTGGAGTTGGTCAAACAGGTCGTCAATTATTGGAAGTGGATACTTGTTCTTTATAGTAAACTTATTCAACTGCCGATAGTCGATACACATCCGTAATGAACCATCTTTCTTCCGCACGAATAGGACTGGCGCACCCCAAGTTGAAGTGATAGGCCTAATGAAGCCCTTCTCCAGCAAGTTCTTTAACTGTGCCTTCAACTCTCGCAGCTCTGCCGGGGCCATTCTATATGGAGGGATAGAGATCGGTTGAGTGTCAGGCAACACATCAATGCTAAACTCAATCTCCCTTTCTGGAGGAAGGCCTGGGAGTTCATTTGGGAAAACATCTAGAAATTCTTTGACCACGGGGATAGATTGTAGAGTAGGCAGCTTCGCCTCTGCATCCCTAACGCGAACAAGATGATAAATGTAACCTTTTGAGATCATTTTCCTTGCTTTAAGATAGGAAATAAACCTACCTTTCGATGTAGCAATGTTCCCCTTCCATTCAATGACGGGTTCACCAGGAAATTGAAACTTAAACATCTTCATACGACAGTCAACATTTGCATAGCATGAGGCCAACCAGTCCATTCCCAGTATCACATCAAAATCAACCATTTCTAACTCAAATAAATCTGCCGAGGTTTGACGACTACAAATCATCACGGTGCAACCTCTATATACCCTTCTAGCAATCACAGAATCTCCTATTGGAGTAGATACCGCAAGGGGTTTACTTATCAATTCAGGTTCAATGCCAAACTTATTAGCCACAAAGGGTGTAACATATGATATTGTAGATCCTGGATCAATCAACGCATATACATCATAAGAAAACACAGATAATATACCTGTAACAACATCTGGAGACGACTCGAGATCCTGTCGACCTACTAGAGCATATGTTCAATTTTGAGCACCACTCGAACTCGGTCCTGCACCTCTACCTCTACCACGACCTGTCGACTGCTGAAAACCCCGTGCTGGAGGTCGAACTGATGAGGAAGAACCAGACCCAAATCTAGTCGACTGAGCCATACCATCACCTCCCCTGTTAGGACAATCCCTCATCATATGGCCAGGCTGTCCGCAAGAATAACACGCATCAGAACCTCGACGGTACAGTCCAAAGTGGGTCTTGCCACACTGATCACAACGTGGTATTGGGGGTTTCGTCTAACTAGTATCCCTGTGATGTTGCGATCCAGATTCCTGCAAACTTTGACCTGCACTAGAATAGGATCGATCATATCGAGGCCTCTGAAACTTTGGAGGAGCACTAGCTACGGATGGCACCGAACTCCTCGAAGACTGGGGCCTAGCGCTGCCTCTGAAGTCATCAGAATACCTTACAAATCTCGCCCTCTTATGTTGGCCCCTATCCTGCTCCCTATCTGCCCTCTGCTGGTGCTTACGATCCTCTAAGGTCTGGGCATAAACTTGAATACGGGAAATATCCATGCCTTCTACCAAGGAGGTTGTCATACACTCATTAATGAGATGGGGTCCGAACCCGTTCACGAACAAATGCACCCTATCACTCATCTCGACAACCATATGGGGAGCATACCTTGCTAAAGAATCAAACTGCATACTATACTCTCGCACACTCAAATTACCTTGTCTAAGGTTCAAGAACTTATCAGCTCTAGCTCGTCGTATCTCAATTAGCAAATAGTGACGAAGAAAGGCCTCAGAAAAATCCTTTCACACAGCTGGAGGAGCGTTCGGACCCCCTGGATCTCTCCCAACTATCATACCAAAGAACCGCTAAATCCCGTAGCCGATAAGAAGCCAACTCTACTGCCTCTGTATCACTAACATGCATAACCCGTAGTGTACGATGAACCCGGTCAATAAAAGTCTGCGGATCCTCCTTGGGGTCTGATCCGGTAAACACTGGAGGGTCTAAATTAATAAAATCACGAACTCTTGTACTAACTGGTTTATCAGCAGCACCTGTATTCTGCCTCTGAGCCTGAGCAGCTACCAAGCTAGTCAATAACTGCAAAGCACTCCGCATATCCTGGTCTGTAGTGCCAGACGGAGGAGCTGGCTGTGCTGGGTGCCACCTAATATCCTCTGGAGGAGACGGAGTAGATGAGGTATGAGACGGCATCTCACTATGAGCCTCACTTTGGCCTGCTCTGGCTTGGGGCACCTCACTGGTACCCTCTCCCACAGTTGTATCAAGCCGTCTACTAATTGTTTGTTTCCTAGTCGAAGGCATTGCTGAAAGAAAACAAGGTGAATATTAGAGACGAACACTTATGACTCAACTCTATGCACGATCTAGATTGAGGAAAAAGGTAACAACCCGAGATGTCATGTAGCCTCCCGATTATAAATGTGGCGCGCTACACATCCATAATCAAGACTCTACTAGACATGGCTCATAGACAATCCCTAGGACAGACTTGCTCTGATACCAAGTTTGTCACGACCCAAACTGGAGGACCATGACTAGCACCCGACCATACTTGCCGAGCACCAACGTACATTTTATCTATCCTTCTTTATTATCTTTTAGGGCTAACAAGACCAATATAAATGGTAGACATGGATCATGGGCAACCAACAATAAAATATGATTACATGAACCTACATAACATGGGATGACCAGACAATCAAGAAACTATATACATATGGTACGAGCTACCAAGCTAAAATGAAAGACTATACAACAAAAACCAGCCGACAAGGCATACCAAACTATACATGAGTCGACAACTTGTCTATGAGCCTCTAAAGGAACATAAGTGCTGCAACATAGCCGGAACAGGGCCCCAACATACCCATAATGTCTATAACAAAAATGCATACCAAGACCAAAGCAAGTCCGGAGAAGGGATCTGGCCAATCACCGCTGAACTGGACAACCTACTGTGATGGGGGAGCTACACCTGCCTGTCTATCAGGACCTGCAGCACGACATGCAGCATCCACAAATAAAAGGACGTTAGTACGAATAAAGTACTGAGTATGTAAGGCAGAGAACCATAAATACGAACAGTAATGTAAGCAGGGATAGAGAATATACAACCTGTAACATCTGAGTACCTCTGAGGGCTACTGACATGAAATGCATGATACATATGTATAAATACATAATCTTTAAAACATACGCCTCTGTGGGCATCATCATCATCATATCGTACCCGGCCGTAATAGGCTCGGTAAAAATATAACCGGCCATTATAAGGCTCGGTATAATCATACCCGGCCATGTGGAGCTCGGTAAAACCCAACTGATCGGTGGTTGCACAATAGGTGCTGTACCCGGCCGACTATAGCGCGGCTCGGTAGAGTAAAATAGATACATATATATAATGCATGCTCGACTCATAGAAACACCTTGTAGACCTTTCGGAGTGACGTAAGGTCGGTATCCTATGTACACCTTATTAGGACTAACTCTTCACTATGAACCTTATAGGAATCGGGAAGTACCAACAAGATTGATAACATAAGAATAAGAGAAGCAACATCAACATCAATCGTTCCATAAGAGGGGAAACAATGTAAGTACTGCTTAGCTTCTAAGAATAGAGTATCTTTGGAAGCTCGTTCATTATATTATGTACAATCGGAGTCGTGCAAAAGAAGTCAAGGAATAGCCACACATACCTTGTATATACTACCACAACCTCAAGCTATGCAAACGTCATGACTCCTTAGTCTACAATAGGAGAAATGACACTATCGTTAACGTTTAAGCGTCGCAACTATTATGTTCCAATCACAACCTATTTTGTGATGAAACGCACAGCACCTCCCCTATATATATGACTTCACACCATTCAAAACAATCACCAAACAACCTAAACAACATCAATAATAAACATATTGAGCCTCCCAAAATAGTCCACACACAACCTAATGACATCATACATATGACGGCCACTATAGTCGTACCAAATGACCCAAAAATATTACGAAGAACTAGCAGACGACAACCCAACATATATATGGTGTTTCTCCACACCCTTCCTCCTCCAAAACTCCACAAAACAGTAATATAAAACGCAGCTCAACAGCAACACAAAACAGTCCACAAAACAGTCCACTACAAGTGAATAACTTGAACTCACGGCTTCCGATCACCGTCCCGTGAGTTCTTACATGTATATAACGAATTACCATGAATTCACAGAAGAATAAATGTATGAAATATAGCAGTAAACTCACCTTAATTGTTGGATAACTCATCCTTTAACTTGGTTCTTCAAACTCTAGTGTTTACCCCCTATTTGAACTTGAAAGAGAGGGAAAATCAATTAGGGTTTGTGGATAATTTTTGGGAGGAAGTTTGCAGGGATTTAGGTCTAGTTATTTGTGAAATATAATAAGGTATATATTGCAGGAGGTAAGCCTTTTAATGGGCTCCTTTTCTGACCCGAAATTTCCTCTTTTGGGCCGACATTTAACCAAGTAGTTGACCCACCTACTTGCACCTAGCAGCTTGTGCAGTCTCACGAAAATGTCTATATCTCTCTATTCCAATGTCGAATTGATAAACCGTTTAATGCGTTGGAAACTAGACTCATAGATATTCAATTTTGTGGGTAGATCACCGCGTAATTCCAAGTATATTGGGAGAAAGACTTAATAACATTTGACCTAAAGTTTAGGTAAAACTATGAACCTAAGTTGCAACAACTTTTGTTGACTTTTGTTTCATAACTCGTTTGACTTCAAGAATTATGATACGGATATTATATGATTCTAATACCTTAAATCATGACCTCCTAAGTATACTAAGCATCTATAGGTTTACCCAAAAGTACGAGTTACAGCATCCTTGATTCGTTTAACTTCTAATACTTGTTAATCACCCTTATGTACCCTTGTATCACTTAAGATTAATCGGATTAACTTCTTATCATCTCAAGGATAATTCCTTCTTGGATTTGTGTTATCTAACGTATGGCATGAACTAACATGTGTGGATATGGGTTGTAACAATTAAATACACAAGGAAATACACAAAAATACAATAAAATTGGGCCAAATTCAGGCCCAAAATGTAACAGCCCAACGAATTGGTTGTCCAGTCCAAAGACTGAATCTAAACGACAGTGTAATGAAGAATCAAATCTCAACCATTGATATACTAATCTAACGGACCACGGGAGCCGGTTTGAATAAGAAGAAACGGCGTCGTTTAAAAATATTAAATCTTGGCCATCCAAATAAGTTGATCAAACGGACACTGTTAAGTCTCTTAAAATGAATAAACGACACAATATACTAAACAAATCCAGGACGTCCATATTTGAAGATCCAACGGAGGCCAGGGAATCTCTCATTTAATCTAACGACAGTGTCTAAGGATAATTAATCCTGGCCGTTGATCAAAAATGATCCAAAGGCCAGGATCTCCCAGGCCCAAGGGACTATAAAAACCCCGTCTCTACATTCAGAGACCAAATCTATACACACACACACAAACCCTAGCCGTCGTTCTCTTCTTCTCCCTCAACTTTTTCATCGTCTCCAATGGAGACTGGCCAGAATCCATTGTCGTCTCCGACCACAAATCAACCTCAAACCTCTTTCTTTCTCTCTTTCTCACCAAGGCCTCCCTGAAAACTTTAGAAAAACCAGAAAACCCTTTGTTCTTGAAAGTCCGGTCACCGGAGCTATTGCCGGTGACCTTCAATCTATGATTTTGCCTTCCAAATTAACACCCCATAACCCCTTTGAAGGGATCTTTCACCCGATATAGTTGGTTTCTTTCGAATAACTCTGGAAATGTTCGAATCTTCCAAAGAAGTTCGCCGGAACCCTACCTCCGGCGAACACCCAAACACAACCTACCCCCAAATATACCCCAATAACACCCAGAATACTACTCTACCACCAAAAACCCAAAAATAAAACAATTTGAGGAAAATCTCGAAAAAATCAGACTTCAAGTCTTTGAAACCTTGAAGCGTGGAAAAAGAAAAAGAAAAAGAAAAGAAAGAAAGAAAGAAAGAAAGGAAATAAAGAAGAATAAAGAAAGAATAGGAGACAAATCCTGTAAAGCTAAGTATTCCTTGTCTTTTTTGCTTTAAGTTTTCTGTATTTGATCTCTTACATGTTTTCTTTGCTTTTGCCTTCTACGTTTTTCTATATTTTGATCTCTGGCATGTTTTCTGCTTATTTCTAAGTCTTCTGTATTGTATCTCTTGCATATTTTCTGTTTATTTGTTTTCAAAAGACTTATGTATATAATTCTAGCATGTTTTTGACTGCTCATCTTTTAAATCTTCTAAATACGATCTTTGCATGTTCTTGACTGGTAGTCTTCTGAGTATTTCTATCATGAGCCGATTATGAACTCGTCTATCTTGTTCTTTGCACATAACTGATATGTTTTAGCTCCTTAGGGTTTTCTATAAGTCAACACATGAATCTGATTTGAATATGTCTTCTATATGTGTGATTTGTTCACTGTGCCTAAGTCTAAAATTACAATTTAGTTAATTGAGATTCAACCATTATCAAATTTTCCTCTGATTTCTCGTAAATTGATGAATGATTTTTCATTGGGGCTATGTGTGCAAAACAACATAAATTGGCTATATTTGTAATTGATTCATATGTTAGACGATGTTAAATTCTATTGTGCTTTGTGGTATTGGTTATAGCTGTAAAGACAAGTGTAGTAATCTGGCCATTATTAAAATTGACCTAGTCTGGCTATTAGTGAAATAACTTGGGACTGTGTATTTAGTTTGGCCATTCCTGAAACATTAGAGTTGTTAGTTCTGCAATCTAAGTCTTGTTAGTTAAAGTTAATAAAACAGGCTAGTCTTACAATCTAATTATGATTAGTTAATTGATAATAAAAGGGTTACATTTTAAAAGAGGCTAAAATTGAAAAGGAACTAAGGTTAAAATATGGCCAAGTCTTGAATGATTTAAAATATAATGGCCAATAGTTAAATAGGCAATAAACCTAAGATACCCTAACCATTAGCAGGTCGGGTAAATAACAAATAATAATAAGAGTACAAAGGGAATAAGAAATGGTATAAATGTGAATTTAATAGAGCCTATAGGGACAAAACAGACTTTAAGGCTTAGTATTTTTGTAATTAGATATAAAATAAAGGGTAAAATAGACCTAGTGAAAAGGTATAACTGTAATAATCCTTAGCAAGTGAGGGCACTATAGTAATATGCCCTTAATAGAAGAAAAAAGAATTCCCTAGAACTTTCCGGCAAGGGCTGGAAGGCATTTCGAGCCTGAAATAGAGGTACTAAACTGTAAATTAATAAGAGAATTAAGCGGAGGAAATTAATAATAAGAATTTTGAATTTCCCCCTCAAAATTTCACCCAAATCACCTATAAATAGACTGTCACTTAGCTTGAAAAAGGGCTAGATTCTAGAAATTCAGAGAAAAACATTCTGAAGTACAAATTAAGAATTATACACCATAGATAGAGAGTAAAAATTCTGAGTTAAGTCAAGTACAAATTCTGGAGTTCAACTAGAGTCTTCTGCTGCTCAATATTATTGGATTCTATTGGATTTCCTTCAATTCTATTTGTTGGGCTACTTATTTGCTGGTTTTTGAAGAACATACTTGGCTGTTATTGTTGTTCTGCTGTGATTTGCTCTTCTATTGTTCTGCTGCTATGATCGCTGACTATCATTCATCTCATTTGCTTCTTAGACTTAAAATTTTCCCTTTGCTGAATCAGGTACACATTTTCTATCCAGATATGTAACTGTCAGCTAATTGAGGAAATAAAAAATGCCATGAGTTGTACGGATGGAATCCTCTGTTGTATTTTGAAGATTTTATGTTAATTGTCTATTATATCTTCTGTAATTTGATAGGAATAACTGTAATAGTTAAATATGTATGAGACTGGAACAATGTAATAGATAGAGTAGAGTAGAGTACATGTAGTCATAATCACCCTAAAATTTAGTTTAAAACAGGTTAACTCGTAAAATCAATTCACCTAGTTAATACTAGCTTCGTAATCTGAAGGATAATCATATTAACCTCAGGAACTAGAATATGATAATTAAAAAATGATCAACTTAGTTATAGTCTGTTTCTTCACTTCAATTAGTTTAATAACAATTTAGAATAGTGTAAGCTAAAATCAGTAACTAATAACAATTCAAATTTGCACAGCTAAGTATCATATCACTATTTGAAATAATTGAAATAAGTAGTTTACTGTTAGGTTCTATTAGCAATTGATAATTAGAATTCAGAATTCATGTTGATACACGTGTATTCCAATTCTTTATGAATAAAAAATGCTTTTGGTTGATTTACTTTATCATTTGACGAGTATTTGCATGTTAATTATGAAATCTCGATTATGCTTTTTATTCCTCTCGTCTGATTTGGGCATGATTAATGGTACAGGCCCAGATCCAATTGGATTCGTCTTTGTGCCTTTGAATAACAACTTTAACATATACTGGATTTCTGAAACCCAGTTATGTAGACTGGACTATTAAATTCAGTCCACAAATGTCCAGACCTGGAAATGGAATAATAGGCCTAGACATAGTTCTGAAAATACAAAACAAGTAAAATAATTAGGGAAAAAATCAAAAATAGAGAATGTAGCATTTATTAGAATTGGACTTCTAAAAATAATGGGACGAGCCTCATATAAGAACAAAATACGCGGGGCCCCCATATGAATGTTAATAAGTGATAGACTCGGGAAGACTATTTAGAAAATTTCACGGTCTTTCCTAAAGTATAATAAGCCGTTAGTCGTTATAGGCACGATTTTAAATATACATTCCTCAATATGAGTGCACATCTAATGTGACTCAAATCTTAAATCCTGACAAAGCTGAAACATGTTAAATTCACAGGCGTGCTGGTTGCTGTGTGATTCGAAATGCATTTATGCGATGTCGCAAGTCGTTAAAATATCAAAAACGAAACAATCACATGTTGTAAAAGCATATACCAAAATCAAATAAAGTCAAAAATGACAGTTGAGCGACCGTGCTAGAACCACGGAATCCGGGAGTGCCTAACACCGCTCCCCAGTTAATAGAATTCGTTATCCGAATTTCTAATTGTGCGGACTGTTTAAACAGAATCAATTTTCCTCGAATTCAGGATTAACCGGTGCCTTAGGACACTATTATCTTCCCAAGTGGCGACTCTGAAACTCTAAATAAAATCCAGTTCCGATTGTCCTTAAAATGGAAAAACTCCCTCATCGTTGTTATTATTATATCCTATCACGGGTGTATTAGTAATTAACGAGGTATACCTTATTCCTATTTCGGGAAAAAAGAGGTAGTAAAAAGGGAGGTGTGACAGCTCTGGCGACTCTGCTGGGGATAAGCAAACCAGAACTTCAGTTCAGGGTTTAAGAATTTGAGCTCGATTGAATTGTCGTTCTTGATGTTATTTGACTTCATTATATGCTTTGATCAATGTGTTACGTGTTTACCGCTTTGATATTACGTGGATTGTATATATAAAATTGTGCCGAAAACCCTTCTCTTCTTACCTCCGGGATATGCTTACTGGTTGAGACTCCCCTTTCTGTTAGTGTTATACCTTAAATAATAAATAGAGGCCGGATAAGTTACAAAGCTGAACGACCCCGCGAGTCCTCGGTACGTAGCCCACTCCTCGATCCGAGTCGTCCACTCGGGTACACGGTCTAGCACCATATGAAAACTTCGGGATATTGAACCTAGGTCTAGGACGTTTATTTGCATCATATCTGACTTAGGGGACTCAACACAGGAGTTGGGTCCGTCTAGGACAGGTGACCCGGTAATCAAAAAACGGAGCATATTATATGTTGCATTTATTTGCCCTGCGTTATTATGCGGACTGGGTGTATTCCTGAAAATAAAGAAAAAGAAGAGTTAGAATAGAAAAATATCAAAATATTGACGAAATTGTGTCAAAATTTGAAAAAAGAGTGTGAAAATAGGTGGAACAATGCTGTTAAAATAATTGGTCACGAAATAATCAGACCGAACTATGCAGGTTTGATTCTCGAAATTAGGTGAGATACGTAGGCAACCCTCATCTAGTCCAACCATCCTTTTAGAAGAATGACCAAAAAAATATCGAGTTTTTGTTTTTAATAAATCAAAGTGATTGCTAATTTTTTGGAAATAGCCGAATGTTCTGAAAGGACGCCAGAAAGCTATTTCTGCAAAATGGGCCACTTTGAAGTCATGTCTTTTTCTTTTTAAAATAAATAGCATGGAAAGGCTAGTTCTTTCAAAATAATGAAAATTGTCTTTGAAAAAAATATTTTTCCCTTTTCTGAATAAATCGCCTTTAATAAATGTGTAGGATGAGCATAGTACAAAATGAACCCTTTGCTTTAATGAACAAAGTCCCTTTGGAGTTGAGGTTATGGTGGAACGATCTGGGCCAAGAGGGGCAGGTTTGGGTCAACCGATATCTGAAAGATCTTACTTGGTTGATGGACATAATACCCCGTGGTGATATCATTTGGGCTCTCGTTGCTTGTTGGGATCCTGCGCATAATGTTCTACACTTCTCACATTTTGAGCTCACTCCTACATTAGAAGAAATTGCTTATTATATCGGGAAAGGTGAGGTTCCCTTAATGGATAAATACCCGGTGGCTCCGAGGGCAATTACAGTTCACAGATTCCTCGATTCCCTGAAAATCGCCAAGAACGTTCATAATGAAGACTTATCTCATGGGTTTTGTACTTTGAGTTTCATCTACCGCAGATACAGTCATATTGGGGGATTTAACGACCCTACGAACAAACTCTGCAGTAAATCTGACCGAGTAAAGTGGGAAGAGCATAGGCGATTCGCCTTTATAGTGGCATTTCTAGGATTAGCCACATTACCGAGGAAAGCTGGAAATATTGATATAAGGGTCACCGGGGTTGCCAATACTTTTCTTGTGCAATATAATAGCACACTGGCACTGATGATTGTAGCTGATATTTTTTGTGCCCTCACATCCTGTAAAGCAGGGCATGACTTCTTCGAGGGATGCAATTTGCTTCTCCAGATATGGTTGATAGAAGATTTTTGTCGTCACCCTCTGTTCTCGAGTTAGGGGTCATTTGAAAAGATGTGCATTGAAGAGTTTTGTATGAGAACAAAATAAGTTAAGCTACCATAAGGATCAAAAGGCTGGATTACATATTTGCGATCGTTGACTGCTAGCCATATTAATTGGGCATACGGATGGTTGCCCCTCAATGAGGTAATATACATGCCAACAGAAAGGTCGCATTTCTTGATAATGGGTCTTAAAAGCATTCAGCCTTATGCACCGTACAGGGTCTACGGTGGCTCGGGAGATATCAGATCATACCAAAAGACGGGGACCTCAACCTACAAGCCGTAGAAATTAGTCCGGACGGACAATTCCCGCAAGCAAAGATTCGACAAATCTGGAATGAATGCCAATACTTGAGAGTAGACACTTGTGTGGGAAACCGAGCTCGAGGGGAAGTATCACCAGGGTATGTCGCATGGTACCGCCGGGATGTCAAGCATGATAGACCAATGAAGAGGACTCATATTCAAGAATTGGTCGAGCAGTCTAAGGAACACAAAGATTGAGTGATCAAAGAAAATGAGTACCGAGCCAGAATCAGCTTGTTAGAGAAACAATTCCAAGACCTCAAATTCGAGAGTAGCTTACAGGCGGCATCCGATGAGGGAGAAAAAAAATAGCTGCGAAAAGAGAACGAAATATTGAAGGCTCAAATTGCAAAGATGAAAACAGCAGCCGAAACCCCAGTTCGCCTAGCCCGAGATGAGAAATTGATTGAAAATCTTCGGTGCAAAGTGAATTACTATAGCTTTGATCTAGATAAAGCTGAAAAGGAGTTCGTCGGGGTTCGGAAACAACTGGATAGAAATGCTGAGGAAAGAGTTTGAATGGTTCAGCAATTACAATATGAACACAAGGTTGAGGTAGATCGATTGAGAAAGAAAATTATTACAGCCAAATTCAAAAGTAGCAAAAAAACCAAAGAGTTTGAAGTAGAGAAAGAACATTTCCACATGGCTATGGCTCGATTATAGTTGGAGCTACAACAACTACAAAGGGAGAACCAACAAACCTTAGACGCTCGTGCCAAACAGATTGGTAGGTTGGTTCAGGAAAAAGGGGTCATCGGGGAAAGAATCGTCAACATTGCTCAGTACATCACAAGGAACTGCCAATTATGTGAAGATATGTCCCAATCAACATTCACATCAGTAGTAAAGTTCTTTGTAAAGCAAGCAATGACCTGACCTGGACAAACTCCAAAGTGGATTAGCATATAGGCCCGCGGCAAGACCGAACGATGTCTCGCAGGCACTAGGAGCTTTAATGTATTCATATGGCATGCATTTTGTATTTGTATTTTTCTTTTGCATTTATAGTACAACATCATTTGTAACCGATGTTTTGAGTATCAATGAAAAATTCAAAAGAAGTTGCTGTTATTTTCTTCCTTTTTATACAAATTGTTTAGGCGATAGGCAAACATATAGGAACGAAAAAAACAAAAATGAAAAAAAGAGAGAAATGGAAAAGAAGAAAACAAGAAAAAGAAATAAATAGAAAAGCAATGAAAAACAGATGTGAAAAAGCAACTGGTGGTTCAAAGAGGAATAATGCCGGGATGATGCATAATGACTAAGGCAGAAGTTATGATTCTTAATTGTAATATTTTACCCCTTGTGAGCTAACTATTAACGAGGTTTGTTGTTGATGAGTATCCGATTTTTAGTTGGCAACTAGCATTCTGGAACATCACAGCTACAATACCCTTCCAAAAGCTATGACCAAAGTAGCGACTAAGGAAATGCCCACTATTATGGATTTGGTACAGGAGGAAGAAATTGTGGACGTGTCTAGTATGAAAGAAGAGATGTACAAATTAAAACAGCAGATGTCAGAGATGTACCAAGCTTCGTCTAGGGGTCAACCTTTGCATTCCTATCCAGCCAACCCAGCATACGTACCTCCTACAAACCCCACAACGTAAACCACCCACTATGAACTCGTCCTCCACATACCCAACTTACCAACATTGCTATGCAACAACTTCACAAGCACCTCCACCATTATCCAAACAAGTTCCATCACCACCACCTCAGGTCGCTCTAGTATACCCGGCACTGCCACCCGCGGCTCTACACAAATCATCTAGCGAACCTGTGTTCCATGTTCAAGACACTCATTATTATCCACCCTAACCAACATTCAGGCAACATGACTCCTACACACCGCTCATAGACATGACAGAAGAAGAAAAGCCTATCAGAAATTTGGAACAAGAAGAGATAGCCGGTAAGATGAAAAGTCTTGAACGGTCATTTCGTAACATACAAGGGCTAGGAGGCCAAGTGAGTGTTGCGTATAAAGATTTATGTTTATTTCCGGAGGTACAGTTCCCGCCCGGGTTTAAGCTACCCAAGTATGATATGTATGACGGTCACGGGGATCCGGTAGCCCATCTGAGGTGTTACTGTAGTAAAATGCACGGAGCAGGAGGAAGGGACGAGTTACTTATGGCTTATTTTAGCCAGAGTTTAAGTGGTTCAACGTTGGAATGGTATACTCGACAGGATCATACCAAGTGGTTCATCTGGGATGACCTAGCTCAATCGTTTGCCAACCATTTCCAATACAATCTAGAGATTATCCCAGACAGGATATCATTGACTAAAATGGAGAAGAAATTCGGGGAATGTTTCAGGGCATACGGGTTCAGGTGGAGGGAGCAGGCTGCACGAGTAGACCCTCCCATGAAAGAAGCAGAAATGGTGGATTGCTTTTCTACAGGCTTTGGAGCCAACCTACTATGGCCATTTAGTATCGGCAATTGGAAAAACCTTCAACGAGGTGGTCAAGATGGGAAGCTTTGTAGAAGAAGGGCTAAAGACAAATAAGATCATGAGTTATTCGGCTATCAAAGCCATGAACCAAGCAATACAGACTGGAACTGGAGGATCGATTGGCAAGAAGAAGAAGGAGGAAATCGCAGTCATTGAAGGTAGATCACGGTCCCGGGGCCCCAATACATATCATCATCCACCTCGCCCATACCAACCATATCCACCAGCACGATATAACCCATCTCCATCATATTATCCTCCCACCAATCCACATTTTTCCGTCACATATGCTCAACCTTACCCACTACCTCCACATGCATGGCGTACCCCAGCTCCACAAATTGTCTACCACGCACAAAATGCCTACCTGCCTACCAAAACATACAGAAATCCAAATCGACTCAATTTTCATCCAAATCCAGAAGTAAGAGGAGATAGAGCCCAAATAAAGAAAACATTTACTCTATTAAGGGAGTCATATACCAGTCTTTTTCACCGCTTGAGAGAGCTAGGGATGTTTAGCCCTATTGAACCAAAAATTCCCAACCCGCTACCTAGAAATCTAGACTAATCAGTCCGATGTGAGTATTGTTCCGGGGCGTTGGGACATGATACAGAAAAGTGTTGGCATTTAATGTTCGCCATATAAGAACTTATTGATACCAGGAGGATCGAAGTGCAAGCTTCGGAAACTCCCAATATCATACAGAATCCATTGCCAGGACATCATGAGATGCATATGATAGAGTTGAAGCAAGGAGAGAGTGGCATGAAACCTTCTCAATCAGTGATGATGATTAAAGCTAATAAGAAGGTGGAAGGGGAAGTTGAAAAGGAGAAAGCGTCAGCTGAGTTACCAATGAAGAAACCATCAGTGGTTGAGCCCATGACGGTAGTAGTGACGGGAGCTAAGCCTTTGTTGACCGTCAAGGGAGCTTATGTGGAGCCTGTGGTTATCAAACCAGTGATGCAGATGCCAGTCGAAACACCAGAGCTATACCATGGAACTATGATAAATTATAGTGATGTATAAGGGGAAGGAAGTTAAAGGAGAAATCAATGAAACACATGGTTTAACTCGCTCCGGGCGATGATTTGCCTCGAAAGAATTGAGGAAGACAAAAGTGGTAAAGGAGAACCCGACTCATGTGAAGAAGGCAGTTACTAAAGAGGAAGCGGAAGAGTTATTGAAAAAGATGAAGGCTCAGGACTATTCAATAGTGGAGAAGTTGAGAAAAATGCCTGTGCGGACTTCATTGTTATCATTGCTAATTCATTCTGATGAGCATAGAAAGGCGTTGATGAAAATTTTGAATGAAGCCCATGTGCCTGAGAAGATTTTAGTATGCCTTTTGGAGAAAATCACGAACAAGATCTTTGAGACAAAAAAGATAACATTTTCAGATAATGAGTTGCTGCTTGAAGGAACGAAGCATAACAAAACACTATATCTCACAGTCAAATGTGAAGAATCTGTAGTTACCCGTGTTCTAGTGGACAACAGGTCAAGTGCCAATATTTTCCCACTCTTAACCTTGGGAAAGTTGAAGGTTAATCCTGATAGAATCCATCGGAACAGTGTATGTGTACGGGGTTTTGATGGAGGTGGCAAGAATACTGTAATGGATATTATACTGGAGATTTCTATTGGACCGATGGACTTCACTATAGAATTCCAAGTGTTAGATGTTGCTGTGTCTTACAATCTTTTATTGGAACGTCCGTGGATCCATGCGTCGAACGTTTTCCCATCCTCTTTGCATCAGATGGTAAAATTTGAATGGGAACAACAGGAGATCATAGTGCATGGAAAAGATGATGTATGCAATGCTATCACACCATTCGAAGAAACTAAAGTAGATAAAGGCCCGTGGGTATATCAAGTCATGGACACAGTGGTGGTGAATAAAATATCTGAGGGGGAAAACATGTCAATTCCCACAGTAGCTCCTACAGCAGTGATGGTTTCCAAGGAAATGATACGAAATGGGTTTTCACCGGGGAAAGGCTTAAGGGTAACTCTACAAGGTGTAACACAGCCAATCCACCTCCCGAGAAGTAATGACACTTTTGGTTTGGGTTTCTAGCCAACCGTTGCCGATATCCAAAGAGCCAAGAAAATGAAGAAGAAAAGTTGGTCCCTCCCAAAGCTTATTCCAAAACTATCTGATTCCTTTACCAGGCCTGGTACACGGAGACATCTGGCGAATGTTATGCCAAGTCATGCTGAAATAAAACCAGATGCGGAACTCCTAGCAAAGGTTCGAGAGGCTATTTGAAGATGTGAATATGTTGGAGATGGGTGAAGGAAAAAGTAGAATAGATGTTCAGTTTGTGGGACCCTGCATTGCGTTTAATAACTGGGAAGCTACTCCTTTTTCGATCAGGAGGGAGTTGTGGTAGTTAGCTTTAAATATTTCATTTCCCCAAAAGTTGTCTTGTTTTGTAATCCCACATCCCGTAAAAAACAAAGGTATCCAATGCTTGTTACCTTTTTGAAAAAATCAATGAAATGCAATTTCTTTTCTTCTTCCATTTTTGCCTTATTTTATTTTTCTTCTTTTGTACAGTTCAATATTTGCTGATTCAAATGATATGTCATGCATGAAGGATTCCCGGTCCAGTCTTGATAATCGAATAGTCATACAGGAAATTGAAAGTGAACATGAAGCAGAATATGAGGATGAGGAAATATTGGAGGAAATCAGTAAAGATTTGAATCATTATGAGGAAAAACACAAACCGAACTTAAATGAGACAGAATCCATTAACTTGAGAAGTGAGGAGAATGTACGAGAAACAAAGATCAGTGTGCATTTAGGGGCTTCCCTTGGAGAAGATTTAATCAAGCAGTTACATGAGTACAAAGACATATTTGCTTGGTCCTATGATGACATGCCCGGGCTCAGTACTGATCTGGTGGTACATAAATTGCCCATTTATCTGATATGCCGGCCAGTAAAACAGAAGCTAATTGTCATGACCCTGATTTTCCACCATCGGGGGTCATGATGGCGCCTACTAGTGGAAGCTAGGTAAGCCAAATATTAATTACACCTCCATTAATTACCAAATTCTTATTAAGACTTTAAAATTAAAAACATATAAATCACAGCGAAATAATTAAACTTAGCGGAAGACTTAGTCAATCTTATCAAATATGATAAAGAAAACCACAAACATGATACACTACCCAAGACTGGTGTCACAATACTCACGAACTTCTAAGAATAATACACACAATTGTCTGAAAGAAAATATAAGTTGTTTATCTCGAATACATGAGATAACAGAATGAAATACATAGATAGAAGAGACAACGGGTCCTGCGGACGCCTGCAAGGCTACCTCGTAGTCTCAGTAGTCGGAATATCCATAATCGCTACTGCCGCTGCTGCTGTCCGTAACCTGTATCTGCGCAAAAAGAGCGCAGAGTGTAGTATCAGCACAACCGACCCCATGTGCTGGTAAGTGCATGGCCTATCCCAGCGAAATAGTGACGAGACTAAGGCCAGTCACTAAGATAAAACCCGTATATATATATATATATATATATATATATATATATATATACATGTACCAAAAACATTTATAAGGAAAGACTATGCTCTGAAATAACAGTCAATAACTCGTGATATCCAGAATAATCTAGTCAACAGAATAAGTCTTACTTTCATGTCTAAATTCCTTTTTCATTTCATATCTTGTGGCAGGCGTACCACCCGCTCCCAACTATCACAGTAATTATATCTTGTGGTAGGCGTACCACCAGCTCCCAAATATATCAATAGATTATATGTTGTGGTAGGCATACCACCCGCTCCCAAATATATAAATAGATTATATCTTGTGGTAGGCGTACCACCCGCTCCCAACTATCACAGTAATTATATCTTATGGTAGGCGTACCACCAGCTCCCAAATATATCAATAGATTATATCTTGTGGTAGGCATACCACCCGCTCCCAAATATATAAATAGATTATATCTTGTGGTAGGCGTACCACCCGCTCCCAAATATATCAAAAGGCTACCGGCAACTATGGCCAATGCCAAGATTTAAATCACTTTGTGGTCGGCGTGCCACACGATCCCATTTCTTATTATATAAGTGGTCGGCGCGCCACACGATCCCAATTCATAATTATATAAGTGGTCGGCGCGCCACACGATCCCAATTCATAAATATATATATCACCGGCATTTAGCCAATAATCTCTGCATCAACAATATTTATACATAACTAAATTCATATTCCTTCAAGCTAGGATAGAACAAACACTTACCTCAAATGTTTTATGAAAAATTCAATCTGTGGCAATGCCTTTTCCTTTCAAATTCGGCTCCAATCCAATCGTATCTATACACAATTGATTTAATATCATCAATACTACTCAACAAACTAATTCATAAGGCCAATTTCAACTTTTACAACATTCCGCCCGTAATAGTGAATTTCGACCCCGGGCCCACATGGTCGGAACTCGGGGTTCGGACCAAAATCCGGTTACCCATCCCCCCACGAGTTCAAGTATATGATTTGTTTCAAAATCGGACCTCAATTCGAGGTCCAATTTCCTAATTCATGAAAAACCCTATATTCTACCAAAAACAAGAAATTCTACCATGAAAACCTTTGATTTCTATTGAAAAACATGTTTAATGTTGTTAGGAATTGAAAGAATTAAGTAAAAAGTGACTTACAATTGTTTTGAAGAAGAGGGAGTTCGTGAAAAATCTTCAATGGGTGTTTTTGGGTTTTGAAATGTGGAAAATGAAGCTGGAAATCGGGATTTACAGGTCTCTGTGTTCGCATTTGCGAACATGGGTTCGCAATTGCGAACCCCGACCAATTTCTGGAGTTTGAAAAATAATCTAAGGCTGGGAAGTTTGCATTTGCGAACTTTTATTTGCATTTGCGAAGACAAGACAAAACTGGGAAGTTCGCATTTGCGAACATTTGTTCGCAAATGCGACTTCGCATTTGCGAACTATTGTTCTCATTTGCGAACACAGGCAGAACATTGGGAAGTTCGCATTTGCGAACTTTTGTTCGCATTTGCGAACTCTGCAGACCAGGTGCTGACAGCAACTTTCTAACATGAAAAATTGATCTCGCGGCCTATCCAAAGTTCACCCGAGCCCTCGAGGCTCCAAACCAAATATGCACACTAACTTAAAAACATCATACGAACTTGCTTGCGCGATCAAATCGCCAAAATAACATCAAAATCAATGAATTGAGCTTTAAAACTCAAGAATTCTTTCAAATTTCATAATTTCCAAAATTTCCAATTTAAGGCCGAAACACGTCAAACGACGTCCGTTTTCAACCAAACTTTATAGGAAGTGCTTAACCAATATATTTGACCTGTACCGGGTGTCGGAACCAAAATACAAGCCCGACATCACCACTTTTCAACCAAATTTCAGTTTCATTTTCCTTAAACATTTTCAGAAAACAATTTAACACAAAAATTCTTTTACCTGAGTTCTAGACCTCGGATTTCAATTCCGGGCATACGCCCAAGTTCCATATTTTTCTACAGATTTTATGAGACCGTCAAATCACGGTTCCGGGTCCGTTTATCAAAAATGTTGACCAAAGTCAACCATATCAATATTAATATCAAAATTCCTCAAATTATTCACATATTTCACATATTTCAACATAAAAATTTTCCAGCTTCGTGCCCGAACTGTGCACGCAAATTGAGGCAACAATAAATGAGGTTTTCAAGACCTTAGAAGCTCGAAATGATTAATAAAACAAGTGATGACCCTTTAGGTCGTCACATTCTCCACCTCTAAAACAACGGTTCGTCCTCGAACGGACAAAAGAAAGAAGTACCTGAGTCAAGGAATATATGAGGATATCGGCTCTGCATGTCAGACTCGAACTCCCAGGTCGATGCCTCAGGAGGCTGACCCCTCCACTGAACTCGCACAGAAGGAAAACTCTTCGACCTCAACTGTCGAACCCGCCGATCTAGGATAGCTACCGGCTCCTCTTCATAGGACAGATCTTTGTCCAATTGGAAAGTGCTGAAATCTAACACGTGCGACGGATCGTCGTGATATTTTCGAAGCATGGACACATGAAACACTGGTTGTACAGCTGATAAGCTAGGTGGCAAGGCAAGTTTATATGCCACTTCTCCCACATGATCAAGAATCTCGAATGGCCCAATAAACCTAGGGCTAAGTTTGCCCTTCTTTCCAAATCTCATTACGCCCTTCATAGGCGACACTCGGAGCAATACTCGCTCCCCAATCATGAAAGCTATATCTCGAACCTTGCGATCTGCATAGCTCTTTTGTCTAGACTGAGCTGTGCGAAGCCTATCTTGAATAATCTTGACCTTATCTAAGGCCTCCTGAACTAAATCCGTACCCAATAACCGAGCTTCTCCCTGTTCAAACCATCCAACCGGAGAACGACACCACCTACCATACAATGCTTCATAAGGAGCCATCTAGATGCTCGATTGATAACTATTATTATAAGCAAACTCTGCCAACGGCAGGAATTGATCCCACGAACTTCCAAAATCAATAGCACACGCCCGTAGCATATCTTCCAGTATCTGAATAGTCCTCTCGGACTGACCATCCGTCTGGGGATGAAAGGCTGTACTTAGCTGAACTTGCGTTCCTAACTCTCGTTGAACCGCCTTCCAGAAATGTGAGGTAAACTGTGCACCTCGATCTGAAATAATAGAGATTGGCACGCCATGAAGGCGAACGATCTCCCTGATATAAATCTCGGCTAACCTCTCGGATGAATAGGTAGTGGCAATAGGAACAAAATGAGCCGACTTGGTCAGCCTATCAACAATCACCCAAACAGCATCAAACTTCTTCCGAGTCTTCGGAAGTCCGGAAATGAAATCCATCGTGATTCGCTCCCACTTCCATTCAGGAAGTTCAATTCTCTGAAATAAACCGCCAGGTCTCTGATGTTCATACTTAACCTGCTGACAATTAAGACACCGTGCCACATATGTCACAATATCCTTTTTCATTATGTGCCACCAGTAATGTTGACGCAAATTTCGATACATTTTCGTTGCGCCTGGATGAATAGAATACCGCGAACTGTGAGCTTCTTCTAGAATCAATTCTCTAAGCCCATCAACATTTGGCACACAAATGCGCCCTTGCATCCTCAGGATCCCATCAGCATCTAAGGTGACATGTTTAGCACCTCCTCGCTGAACCGTATCTCTAAGGTCACATAAATAAGAATCATTATATTGTTGATCGCGGATACGCTCCAATAATGAAGAGTGAGCGATCGTGCAAGCTAGTACTCGACTAGGCTCAGAAATATCCAACCTCACAAATCGGTTGGCCAAGGACTGAACATCCAAAGCAAGTGGTCTCTGATTGACTGGAATATAAGCAAGACTACCCATACCGGCTGACTTCCTACTCAAAGCGTCGGCCACCACGTTTGCTTTTCCCGGATGATATAAAATGGTGACATCATAATCTTTTAGCAATTCTAGCCACCTTCTCTGCCTCAAATTCAACTCTTTCTGCTTAAACAAATACCGAAGACTCTTATGATCGGTGTATACTTCACATGCTACCCCATACAAATAATGCCTCCAGATCTTCAATGCGTGAATAATCGCTGCCAATTCTAGATCATGCACTGGATAGTTCTTCTCATGAATCTTCAACTGCCTCGAAGCATAGGCAATAACCTTGCCATCCTGCATTAACACTGCACCAAGCCCAATACGGGAAGCATCACAATAAACATTATAAGGTCCCGTACCTGTGGGTAAAATCAATATCGGTGTTGTGGTCAAGGCTGTCTTGAGCTTTTGAAAGCTCGCCACACATCTATCGGACCATTCAAATTGAACACATTTCTGTGTCAATCTGGTCAGTGGGGTTGCAATAGACGAAAATCCTTCTACGAATCGGCGATAATAACCCGCTAACCCCAAGAAACTTCGAATATCTGTGGCTAATGTTGGTCTAGGCCAGTTCTTGACTGCCTCAATTATCTTCGGATAAACCTGAATACCTGATGTCGTCACAATATGACCCAGGAATGCAACTGAACTTAGCCAAAATTCACACTTTGAAAATTTTGCATATAGCTGGCTATCTCTCAAAGTCTGCAAGGCCACTCTGAGATGTTGCGCATGCTCCTCCTGACTGCGGGAATATATTAATATGTCATCAATGAAGACTATTACAAACAAGTCTAAATAAGGCCGGAACACCCGATTCATTAATTCCATAAAAGCTGCTGGAGCATTTGTCAACCCAAAAGACATGACCGGAAATTCATAATGTCCATACCGAGTGCGGAACGTTGTCTTAGGGACATCAGATGCCCTAATCTTCAGCTGATGATAGCCAGATCTCAAATCTATCTTTGAAAATACCTTGGCACCCTGAAGCTGGTCAAATAAATCATCAATTCGCGGAAGTGGATATTTATTTTTGATAGTCACCTTGTTTAACTGTCGATAGTCAATGCACATTCTCATCGAACCATCTTTCTTCTTTACAAATAATACCGGTGCACCCCACGGCGAAACACTGGGTCTAATGAAACCCTTTTCAAGTAAATCCTGCAACTGTTCCTTCAATTCTTTTAACTCTGGCGGAGCCATACGATATGGGGGAATGGAAATGGGCTGAGTGCCTGGAGCCAAGTCAATGCAAAAATCAATGTCCCTATCGGGCGGCATACCTGGTAAGTCTGAAGGAAATACTTCAGGAAATTCGCAAACCACAGGCACAGAGTCAATAGAAGGAACCTCAACACTAGAATCACGGACATAGGCCAAATAAGCCAAGCATCCCTTTCCAACCATACGCTGAGCCTTAACATAAGAAATAACATTGCGACCTGAAATTCATTTCCACTCTATACGAGGCAAATTCGACAGAGCTAAAGTCACAGTCTTGGCATGGCAATCTAAAATAGCATGATATGGAAATAGCCAGTCCATGCCTAATATAATATCGAAGTCCACCATATTTAGGAGCAATAAATCAGCACGGGTCTCGAGACCCTCAATTACTATAATACATAACCGATGAACTCGATCAACCACAATAGAATCGCCTACTGGTGTAGACACATAAACAGGAACACTCAGTGGATCACTGGGCCGAATCAAGTATGGTGCAAAATAGGAAGACACGTACGAATATGTAGACCTAGGGTCAAATAATGTTGATGCCTTTCTACCATAAACCAAAATAATACATGTAATGACGGCATCAGAAGACTCAGCCTCTGGTCTAGCGGGAAGTGCATCACATCGGGGTTGTGCCCCACTGCTCGGAGCAGTATCCCTAGGATGATCGGCTGCTGGCTGGTCTCTACCTCTATCGGTTTGAGCTCCACCTCTATGACCTCTACCTCTACCTCTATGCCCTCTACCCCCCACCTCTGGCTGGCTGGGCAGGCTGTGGGGGAATTGGGGCCTGAATCATATCACAAGAACTCTGCTGCTGAGATCTGTCAGAAGCTCGAGGGCAATACTTTGCAATGTGTCTAAGATCACCGCACGTAAAACAAGCCCTCACCTGCTGAAAATAGCGAAGTGGTGGTGCACCGATAGGCTGCTGATCAGAGTAGCGTGGCTGAGAATTACGATCACCCGAAGCATCATGAGAAACCTGAAGAGCGCTGACTGATAAGGCCTAGGAGGATGGCCTCTATCAAAAGATTCTCTCCCCACCCGAAGAAGAACCACTAAACCTCGCCCGAATGACGAGGCCTCTTGTCCGAAGAATAACCACCGGCCGAGCAAGAGCCATCTCAACTCTACGTGCTGCATTAGCTGCCTCCTGAAATGAAATATCACTCCCCATTCCCATCGCCATCTGAAGTCTAATTGGCTGATTAAGCCCATCTATAAACCTGCGGACCCTCTCCCGCTCTGTGGGAAGTATCACCACTGCATGACGAGCCAAATCAACAAATCTCGTCTCATACTGAGTGACCGTCATAGTGCCCTGATGGAGGCGCTCAAACTGCCTCCGAAGTGCATCCCGCTGAGTAGCAGGGAGAAACTTCTCCAGAAATAGCTCTGCAAACTGATCCCATGATAAAGCTGGGGACCCTGCTGGTCGAGTCAAGCAATAATCCCTCCACCAAGTCTTGGCGGATCCTGAAAGCCTGAATGTACAGAAGTCAACTCCATTGGACTCCACGATCCCCATAGTCTTGAGAATCTCATGGCAACTGAATAAGAAATCCTGAGGATCCTCTGATGTGGTACCGCTGAAGGTAGTGGTAAACAGTTTGGAGAACCGATCAAGTCTCCATAAAGAATCAGAAGTCATGGCCGCTCCATCTCCGGCATGAGCCGTGGTACCTGACTGAGTGGCCACAGCTGGCTGAACCACTGTGGCCTGAGGCTGAGGAGCTACTGGCTCCCTAGTACGAGCAATAGGAGTCTGGGACCCTCCTCCAGCCTGAGAAGCGGCTGGTGCAACTGATAATAAGCCTGCTCTGGCAACGCTGTCCATAAATCCCGCTATCCCGACCAAAGCCTCCCGAAGATCCGGGGTAAATAAAGCCTCTCCTAGGACCTGAGCTGGGCCCACTGGAGCTGCTGGGACTGGAACCTCCTCACCAATCTCAACATGAGGCTCCACCTCTGGAACCGCTGCCTGGGTCTGAGCTCTACCCCTACCACGGCCTCCGACACGGCCTCGGCCCCTGCCCCTCGCGGGAGCTGCCTGGGGCTCAGGCTGCTGATCAGCGGATGAAGAAGCGCGTGTCCTCACCATCTGCGAAAGGACAGAATAGAAGTTCAATCAGTATTTGAGGAACAAGTCGCACGACAAGAAAGAACAAATAAGAGACTCTTTCCTAACTCAATAGACTCTGGAGGACAAGTACAGACGTCTCCGTACCTACCTCTCAAACTCTACTAAGCTTGTTCGTGAGTGGTGAGACCTATGTAACCTAGAGCTCTGATACCAACTTGTCACGACCCGGATTTCCTACCATCGGGGGTCATGATGGCGCCTACTAGTGGAAGCTAGGCAAGCCAAATATTAATTACACCTCAATTAATTACCAAATTTTTTTTAAGACTTTAAAATTAAAAATATATAAATCACAGCGGAATATGGAAGACTTAGTCAATCTTATCAAATATGATAAAGAAAACCACAAACATGATACACTACCCAAGACTGGTGTCACAATACTCACGAACTTCTAAGAATAATACACACAATTGTATGAAAGAATTATAAGCTGTTTATCTCGAATACATGAGATAACAGAATGAAATACATAGATAGAAGAGACAACGGGTCCTGCGGACGCCCGCAAGGCTACCTCGTAGTCTCAATAGTCAGAATATCCACAATCGCTACTGTCGCTGCTGCTGTCCGTAACCTGTATCTGCGTAAAAGAGCGCAGAGTGTAGTATCAGCACAACCGACCACATGTGCTGGTAAGTGCCTGGCCTATCCCAGCGAAATAGTGACGAGGCTAAGGCCAGTCACCCACATAAACCTGTACAGTTGCAATATATATATATACATGTACCAAAAACATTTATAAGGAAAGACTCTGCTCTGAAATAACAGTCAATAACTCGTGATATCCAGAATAATCTAATCAACAGAATAAATCTTACTTTCATGTCTCAATCCCTTTTTCATTTCATATCTCGTGGTAGGCGTACCACCCGCTCCCAACTATCACAGTAATTATATCTTGTGGTAGGCGTACCACCCGCTCCCAAATATATCAATAGATTATATCTTGTGGTAGGCGTACCACCCGCTCCCAAATATATCAATAGATTATATCTTGTGGTAGGCGTACCACCCGCTCCCAAATATATCAATAGATTATATCTTGTGGTAGGCCTACCACCCACTCCCAAATATATCAATAGATTATATTTTGTGGTAGGCGTACCACCCGCTCCCAAATATATCAAAAGGCTACCGGCAACTATGGCCAATGCCAAGATTTAAATCACTTTGTGGTCGGCGTGCCACACGATCCCATTTCTTATTATATAAGTGGTCGGCGCGCCACACGATCCCAATTCATAATTATATAAGTGGTCGGCGCGCCACACGATCCCAATTCATAAATATATATATTACCGGCATTTAGCCAATAATCTCTGCATCAACAATGTTTATACATAACTAAATTCCTATTCCTTCAAGCTAGGATAGAACAAACACTTACCTCAAATGTTTAAGGAACAATTCAATCTGTGGCAATGCCTTTTCCTTTCAAATTCAGCTCCAATCCAATCGTATCTATACACAATTGATTTAATATCATCAATACTACTTAACAAACTAATTCATAAGGCCAATTTCAACTTTTACAACATTCTGCCCGGAATAGTGAATTTCGACCCCGGGCCCACATGGTCGGAACTCGGGGTTCGGACCAAAACCCGGTTACCCATCCCCCCCACGAGTTCAAGTATATGATTTGTTTCAAAATCGGACCTCAATTCGAGGTCCAATTTCCTAATTCATGAAAAACCCTATATTCTACAAAAAACAAGAAATTCTACCATGAAAACCTTTGATTTCTATTGAAAAACATGTTTAATGTTGTTAGGAATTGAAAGAATTAAGTAAAAAGTGACTTACAATTGTTTTGAAGAAGAGGGAGTTCGTGAAAAATCGTCAATGGGTGTTTTTGGGTTATGAAATGTGGAAAATAAAGCTGGAAATCGGGATTTACAGGTCTCTGTGTTCGCATTTGCGAACATGGGTTCGCAATTGCGAACCCCGACCAATTTCTGGAGTTTGAAAAATAAGCTAAGGCTGGGAAGTTCGCATTTACGAACTTTTGTTCGCATTTGCGAAGCCAAGACAAAACTGGGAAGTTCGCATTTGCGAACTTTTGTTCGCATTTGCGAACACAGGAAAAATATGGGAAGTTCGCATTTGCGAACATTTGTTCGCAAATGCGACTTCGCATTTGCGAACTATTGTTCGTATTTGCGAACACATGGAGAATATTGGGAAGTTCGCATTTGCGAACTTTTGTTCGCATTTGCGACTCCGCATTTGCGACTTCGCATTTGCTAACATTTGTTCGCATTTGCGAACTCTGCAGACCAGGTGCTGACAGCAACTTTCTAACATGAAAAATTGATCTCGTGGCCTATCCAAAGTTCACCCGAGCCCTTGGGGCTCCAAACCAAATATGCACACTGACTTAAAAACATCATACGAACTTGCTCGCGCGATCAAATCGCCAAAATAACATCAAAATCAATGAATTGAGCCTTAAAACTCAAGAATTCTTTCAAATTTTATAATTTCCAAAATTTCCAATTTAAGGCCGAAACACGTCAAACGACGTCCGTTTTCAACCAAACATTACAGGAAGCGCTTAACCAATATATTTGACCTGTACCAGGTGTCGGAACCAAAATACGAGCCCGATATCAAAACTTTTCAATCAAATTTCAGTTTCATTTTCCTTAAACATTTTCAGAAAACAATTTAACAGAAAAATTCTTTTATCGGGGTTCTAGACACCCGGATTTCAATTCCGGGCATACGCCCATGTTCCATATTTTTCTACGGATTTTCTCAGATCGTCAAATCACGGTTCCGGGTCCGTTTATCAAAAATGTTGACCAAAGTCAACCATATCAATATTAATATCAAAATTCCTCAAATGTTTCACATATTTCAACATAAAAATTTTCCAGCTTCGTGCCCGAACTGTGCACGCAAATCGAGGCAACTATAAATGAGGTTTTCAAGACCTCAGAAGCTCGAAATGATTAATAAAACAAGTGATGACCCTTTGGGTCGTCACACTAATAAAGTTTAAAACGGACATCAGTGTGAAAATAAAAGAAGAAGTTAATAAGCAATTCGAGGCGAAGGTCATACGGGTCACCAAATATCCCACCTGGTTAGCTAATGTTGTGCCAGTTCTGAAGAAGGATGGAAAAACCAGGGTGTGCATTGATTACAGGAACCTTAATAAAGCTGGTCCAAAGGATGATTTTCCATTGCCAAATATCCATATATTGATCAAAAAATGTGCCAAGCATGAAATTGGCTCTTTTTTGGATTGTTATGTGGTTTATCACCAGATCCTGATGGACGAAGAAGATGCAGAAAAGATAGCCTTTATCATGCCTTAGGGAACATATTGTTACAGGGTGATGCCGTTTGGGTTAAAGAATGTCGGGGCTACATATATGAGGGCAATGACCATTATGTTTCATAACATAACGCATCGAGAGATCGAAGTATATGTGGACGATGTCATCATTAAGTCCAAAAAGCAATGTGACCATTTCAATGATTTGAGAAAGTTTTTTCAGAGGCTCCGAAGATATAATCTCAAGCTCAATCCAGAAAAATGTGCCTCCGCCAAAGAAAAAGCAATCCAGAATTTGCCTCCGCCAAAGAATAAGAAAGATATGATGAGTTTATTGGGCAGATTGAATTATATCAGCAGATTTATTGCCCAGTTGACGTCAACCTGTGAGCCCATTTTCAAATTGCTGAAGAAAGATGTTGCGGTAAATTGGACTGATAAATTCCAAGAAGCCTTTGACAAGATTAAGGAATATTTGGCCAATCCTCCAGTATTAGTTCCTTCAGAACCGGGAAGACCTCTGATCTTGTATTTGACTGTGCTAGATAATTCTTTTGGCTGCGTACTGGGGCAGCATGACGAGATGGGAAAGAAAGAGCAAGCGATATATTACCTCAGTAAAAAGTTCACATCTTATGAGGTAAAATACACTCAATTGGAGAGAACGTGTTGTGCTCTAACGTGGGTTGCTCAAAAACAGAAGCATTACCTGTTAGCTTATACCACATATTTGATATCACGGTTGGATCTATTGAAGTATATATTTCAGAAGCCTATGCCTACAGGAAGACTTGCTAAATAGCAAATTCTCCTCACAGAGTCTGACATTATCTATGTAACACGTACGACAATGAAGTCGCAAGCAGTTGCAGATCATTTAGCTGAAAACCGAGTGGATGATGAGTGTGAGCCGCTAAAAGCATATTTTCCTGATGAGGAGGCAATGAATGTTGAAGAAGTAGAGCAAGATGATAAGCCAGGCTGGAGAATGTACTTCGATGGAGCCGTCAACAGTAAGGGAGTTGGAATTGGAGCAGTGCTTATTTCAGAAACGGGTCAACATTATCCCGTTACCGCTCAGCTTTAAGTTTTCTACACTAATAACATGGCCGAATATGAAGCATGCATATTAGGATTGAGGATGGCGATAGATATGGGGGTTCAAGAGATTTTGGTCATGGGTGACTCGGATCTCTTGATACATCAGATTCAAGGAGAATGGGAGACAAGAGATTTAAAGTTGATACCTTATCGACAATGTCTATATGAACTATCCCAGAGATTTCAATCTATAGAGTTCAAACACATCCCAAGAATGCACAATGAAGTAGCAGATGCTTTGGCCACATTATCCTCCATGTTGCATCATCCAGATAAAGCTTATGTAGATCCATTATAGATACAAGTGCGCGATCAAAATGCTTATTGTTTCACTATGGAAGAAGAACTTGATGGTGAGCCGTGGTATCATGATATCAAAGAATATTTGAGGACATGAGGGTACCCAGAACAAGCCACTGGAGATAAGAAAAGAGATATAAGATGATTGGTAAATGAATTTTTCCTCGGTGGAGGAGTTGTATACAAAAGAACACCAGATTTAGGGCTATTAAGATGCATAGATGCGCAGCAAGATGACACAATTATGGCTGAGGTACATGCGGGAGCCTATGGATTGCATATGAGCGGATACATTTTAGCCAAGAAAATACTGAGAGCAGGATATTATTGGCTCACCATGGAGCATGATTGTATTAAGTATGCGAGGAAGTGCCATCAATGTCAAATACACGGATATTTGATTCACTCTCCACCCTATGAGTTGCATACAATGTCTGCACCATGGCCATTCGTTGCCTGGGGCATGGATGTCATCGGACCAATAGAGCTCGCAGCATCTAATGTACACAGATTTATCTTGGTCGCAATTGATTATTTCACTAAATAGGTGGAGGCGAAGACATTTAAGGTAGTGACAAAGAAGGCGGTGGTGGATTTCGTGCATACAAATATCATATGTCGCTTTGGAATTCCTAAGGTGATTATCACAGACAATAGGGCAAATCTGAACAGTCACCTCATGGCAGAAGCATGTCAAAGGTTCAAAATCATGCATCATAACTCTATACCTTATAGGCCTAAAGCGAATGGAGCAGTAGAGGCTGCGAATAAGAATATTAAGAAGATTCTCAGAAAAATGGTGGAAGAGTCAAGACAATGGCATGAAAAACTACCGTTCGCTCTCATGGGTTATCGTACAACTGTACGTACTTCAATTGGTGCAATGCCTTACTCATTGGTACATGGAACAGAGGAAGTCATACCCGCAGAAATTGAGATACCTTCTGGTCGGATCATAGCTGAGGCTGAAATCAATGATGATGAATGGGTAAAAGCCCGGTTAGAACAATTGAGTTTGATTGATGAAAAGAGGCTAGCGGCAGTTTGTCATTGACAATTATATCTATGGAGGATGGCTAGAGCATACAATAAGAAAGTACGTCCGCAGAAATTTGAAGTGGGACAGTTGGTGCTGAGACGTATTTTGCCTCATTGGGCTGAAGCGAAAGGAAAATTTGCACCGAATTGGCAAGGACCGTTCATGGTATCACGGGTATTGTCCAATGGAGCTCTATATTTGGCAGATGTTAAAGGAAAATCCGTAGAGAGTGCCATCAACTCAGATGGAGTTAAGAGATATTATGTATGATTCCTTTTCATTTGTATAATTGTATTTGTCATAATTTTGGAGTTGAAATGATGAAAGCATTTTATTCTCTATCCAAACACTTTATCCATTGACATCCCCTTTGAGCCTTAGTTGTTTTATTCTTTCATATCCCTCTCTTGGAATCATTCATGATGCAAGAAAGAGAAAAACGAAAAATGATGATGAAAAAAAAAGACAAAAATGAAAAAAATGCAAACAAAAGAAAAATGCATACAAAAGACAAAAGAAAATCGGGAAAAGTCAAGACGCAACAATGAATATGAACGTAGTCCGAACTATGTTTTGACTTGATCCCGAAAGGGTACGTAGGCAGCCTCACTGAGGTTCATTCATGATAAAATAAAATCTAAGATTCCCCAAATATTGAAACTGGGGCAGAAGTTATGTTTATGATTCCGAGAGTTGTAAATATTTTTGAACCCTCGTTAAATTTTGAGCCTTTATACCCTTCTTTCTGAACCCATCCAAAAACCACATTACGGTCCAAAGAAAGACCTTCTAATCAATTTCAAGAAAATGATGATACAATGAGAATAAGGAGAAACATGGCATGGACAGTTCAGAAATCAAAAGAATAAAAAGAAAAATAAAAAAAATGAGAGAGTCTTATTGGTGAAAACCTTAACCGGCACTGTAAGGCGATTGTGAGATTGAGAGAATAAAAATGAGAGAGTCTTATCATTGAAAACCTTAACAGGCACCATAAGACGACTGTGAGATTGAGAGAACAAAAATGAGAGAGTCTTATCGGTAAAAACCTTAACCGGCACCGTAAGACGATTGTGAGATGAGAGAATAAATGAGAGAGTCTTATTGATGTAGCTTAACCGGCACCATAAGGCGAAAGTGAGGAATATTCTGTTGAAAGAAGAAAAACAACAAAAAATAAGATTGGTTTGGGTTGAAGGAAAAGATGGAGTTAAGATAATGACAATTCGATTGGACAGACTAGGTCGAAATTTAAATACATGGCATGGCAAAAGGAATCAGCTGCCATACCCAGGTAAGTTCTGTCCGTACTCCTTTTAACCCATATTTTTCTGCATTTCATTGATCAAAAAACTAGTTGCCCATTGAAAGCTAACTACCAGCTTCTCATGTTTGTGAGTACGTGATTTTTGCACTAGGCAATGAAATTTCAAAATTAAAATAAATAATATTTTGTGAGTGCAATTACATGTTTTGATTGAAATTAGATACATTTGTGCGTTTGAATAATTAGAAATTAAAATTAGAAAATAAAAAATATAGGTTAAATACATGTATTTTTTGAATTAAAGTAGTTAAATGAAAAATCAACAAAAAAGAGCATTAATAGCGGAATTTATAGGAAAAATAGTAGAAAATTGCAAAAATATATCAGAAAATTAGTGAAGGTAGGAAATTGAATAATTTAAATAAGACAAAAAATAAAATGAAATACAAAAGAAATTATCACAAAAATAATTGAAATATCAAGAAAATACAAAAATATAATAGTTTGGGCTAAAAGAATTCTGAAATAGCAGCCCAATACACTGGCCCAAAAGAGCCAGTCCATTAGTTCAAATTAGAGCAATCTCAGCCGTTTATCCATTCAAATCCAACGGCTGAGACTTTAGCTGAGAATTAATTAGGTAATTAAATTCAAGATCTAATCCTAGCCGTTCAAACCTATTGATCTAACGGAGGAGAGCAGATCTCTCATTTAAGCTGAGACGGTGCCGTTTTAGGGTAGCTAATCTTGACCTTGATCTTAATTGACCTAACGGTCAAGAGCTCATCAACATCTCCGAGTATTTAAGGCCATGGTCTCTTATAGACCGGCCATTTTGCCTCAAGATCTATCCCTAGCCGCCCCTTTCTTCTCTGCTCTTCTTCTTCGTCTTCTTCAAAGCCGGCCGGCCATGGAGAATGTCATCTCCACGGCAGTCTCAGGCCAAGATCTTAACCCCTTTAACCATTTTTCTCTTCTTCTTCATCAGAAAAACTCTACAAAAAAACCCCCATGAAACCTTGAAACCCTTCCCTTTCTTGAAACTCCGGTCACCGGAGTTCACCGTCTATGACCAAAACTACGAGAACCATTACCAAACTAAAACCAAAGCACCCCTATGCCCTGATCTATCCCCCTATCTGAACCTTTTCCCTCGAATCTTCCTCTTCCTTCTCGAATATCTAAAAGAATGTCGCCGGAAACCTAACTCTGGCGACTCAAGACAAACCACCTCCAAAGTTCTTACCTTTTCCACCTTCTAAACACCTTACCATAACCAAAAAACTTCAATCTGAGGTCTTGTGTGAGAAAAAGAAAAACCAGAAAAGAAAATAAAGAAAAAGAAAAGAGAAAACTGGAAAACAAAAAGAAGAAAAGGAAAAGAAACTGGGGAAAAAGCTGAGGAGACAGTTCCTACAAGCTAAGTTTCCCTTCCTTCTTGTTTATTTTTCTTTAATGTTTTTGTTATCTTTGTTTATGTGACGGCCCAATGGGGTCATCACTTGTTTTCCTCATTTGTTCTACACTTCCAAGGCCTTGCAAAGCTCATTCTATATTGCCTCGATTTACGTGCGCGATCCAGGCATGTAGCCGGAAAGATTTGTGATAGAAAATATGAATTCTATGAAAAATTTGGAGAAAAATGATATTAATATTGATATAGTTGACTACGGTCAACATTTTTGGTAAACGGGCCCGGACCAGAGATCGGACGGTCCCGGAAGGCCCGTAGGAAAATATGGGACTTGGACATGCGTCCGAAGTCAAATTCTGAGGCCTAGACCCCAAGTTATGAATTTTTCTGTGGAATTGTTTTTTTGCTGTAATTATTAAAGGAAAATAAATTAAATGACCATGGTATCGGGCTCATATTTTGGTTCTGACGCCCGGTACAAGTCTTAAATATTATATATGTGCGTTCTGCAAAGTTTGGTGACATTCGGATGTCATTTGATATGTTTTGGACCTTGAGTTCCAAGTTTGAAAGTTTTGAAAACCAAAAGTACGAAAATCATGAACTTGAGGCTTGATTTGATGAAAACGATGTTATATTGGCGATGTGATCGCACGAACAAGTTTGGAATGTGTTTTTAATGTTGTCTACATGTTTGGTTGGGAGCCCGGGGGGTTCGGGTAAAGATTTGATTGGCCGTTGGATCAATTTTTAAATTTTTGCACTGCTGGTTTTTCAACGAGCTGTTGGCTTCGCATTTGCGAACAAGTTCTCGCAAATGCGAAGGTGACAGGTCAAGGCTGGGTTCGCAAATGCGAACCCTTGATCGCAAATGTGAAGTCTGTCAGAATCATGCCAAGTTCGCAAATGCGAACAAAATGCCGCAAATGCGAAAAGGCCTCAGATGGCCAGTGTTCGCAAATGCGAACAAAGGGTCGCAAATGCGATCCTGGGCAAGGAGGTTTCACCTTCGCAATTGCGAAGGAAATCTCGCAAATGCGAGACTGGCAGACCTGGGCTAGAGTTCAGAAATGCGAACTTTCTCTCGCAAATGCGAGGACAGCAGGCCTCAGACCTGTAGCATTCGCAATTGCGAACAAAAGTTCGCAATTGCGATATCCGCAGCTGTGTAATTCTATACTTAAACGAAATTTTCAATTCATTCTTCACTTTTTCAAAAACCCTCACACCACACACGAGCTCTCAAGGTCAAATTCACTCCAAAGCAATTGTAAGTCACTTTTTACTTAATTCCTTCAATTCTTAACAACATTAAACATGTTTTTCAATGAGAATCAAAGGTTTTCAAGGTAGAAATCCATGTTTTTGGGTAGAACCTAGGTTTTTCATGAAGTGGGCAATTGGACCTCGAATTGAGGTCCAATTTTGAAACAAATCATATAATTGAACTCGTGGGGGAATGGGTAACCGGATTTTGGTCCGAACCCCGAGTTCCGACCACATGGGGCCAGGGGCGTTTTGGGAAATTTTGGGGTAAACTTTGAGGAAACCATCTTTAAGCATTCAAACCAAGTTAATTAGTGATTATTAATATAATGGAATTAATTGTGATTAGATTCGAGCTAGTTGAAAGCGGAATTTCGGGGAAAGAGCTATAATTGAAGCATAATTTGGACTTCAAGGCTAGGGGTAAGTGTTTGTTCTATCCTAGCTTGAGGGAATAGGATTATGTGCTATGTGCTATGTGATCGAGTGCGGTGTATGGGATGTGGTGACGAGCATCCATACACTGTCATCTAGCATGACCGTGAGTCGTTGTTATTACTTGTTGTAAGACATATTTGAAGATAAATTGTTGAACCCTTGCCGGGTTGTAGAATTGCTATTGTTCTCCCTTGCCGGGACTTGTTGTGAGTTGAAATATTGATTGCCCTTGCTGGGACTTTGTTGTAATGATTATTGTGTCCCTTGCCGGGATGGTTCATGATTTGTTGTTTTCATTCTCTGCCCTTGACTGTGATTGTTATTTGGGTGAGGAAGAGTGATAATGCAGGAAGGGTGATGCTGTGCCATGTCATTGATTATGCACGAAGGTTAATGCCGTGCCATGTTATTGATTATGCACGAAGGATCATGCCGTGCCTTGTTATTGAACCATGTACGAAGGATCATGCCGTACCATGGATGTGAGGATGAGAGTAAAAGCACGAAGGGTGATGCCGTGCACTTTATTTGCTTATTTGGTGAGGATGAGAGTAAAAGCACGAAGGGTGATGCCGTGCACTTTATTTGCTATTTCATTGACTTGACATTACTTGTTTCTCGTTATAATTGTTTTTCCTCATTGATTTAATGATTGTTGTTAACTATTGAGTGCTTCTGTGATATTCCTTATTGCGTTGTTACTTTATTATTTCTCGTTATCTTCTAGTATACATATATATAGAACTGCACAGGTTTATATGGGTGTTTGGTCCTAGGCTTGTCACTACTTCGCCGGAATAGGCCAGGCACTTACCATCACATGGGGTCGGTTGTGCTGATACTGCACTTCTGTGAGTTTTTGCACAGGTCCAGGATTCGATCAGGAGCAGCAACAGTAGATCTTTTGCGTGGGAGTTGATCATATTTGAGACCGAGGTAGCTTGTAGACGTCCGCAGGCCCGTCGTCTCTTCCTTTTATTTATGCTATTAGCTGTAGCCTCCTAGTTCCGAGACAAACAGATTATGTTATATTTCTTTCAGACCTTAATGTGTAGTATTCATATAGTAGTTCGTGAGTTGGTGACTCCACATCTTGGGTAGAGGATTTCAGTACTAATTTACCTTGAAACTGCTTATTGCTATTTTTATAAAGTCTTCCGCACTTATTTAATTAAGGTTATGTTTTGGTTGTTAAATTGAATATGAAATATTGCAAAAACAGGATAGTATGAATAAACTGGCTTGCCTAGCTATCGCGAGTAGGCGCCATCACGATCCCGATGATTGGGGGAAAATCCTGGTCGTGACAAGTTGGTATCAGAGCTCTAGGTTACATAGGTCTCACCACTCACGAACAAGCTTAGTAGAGTTGGAGAGGTAGGTACGGAGACGTCTGTACTTGTCCTCCAGAGTCTATTGAGTTAGGAAAGAGTCTCTCATTTGTTCCTTCTTGTCGTGCGATTTGTTCCTCAAATACTGATTGAACTTCTACTTTGTCCTTTCGCAGATGGTGAGGACACGCGTTTCTTCGTCCGCTGACCAGCAGCCCGAGCCCCAGGTAGCTCCCGTGAGGGGCAGGGGCCGAGGCCGTATCGGAGGTCGTGGTAGGGGCAAAACTCAGCCCCCGGCAGCTATTCCAGAGGTGGAGCCTCATATTGAGACCGGCGAGGAGGTTCCAGTCCCAGCAGCTCTAGTGGGTCCAACTCAGGTCCCAGGAGAGGCCTTATTTACCCCGGATCTTCGGGAGGCTTTGGTCAGGATAGTGGGATTTATGGACAGCGTTGCCAGAGCAGGCTTATTATCAGTTGCACCAGCCGCTTCTCAGGCTGGAGGAGGGGCCCAGACTCCTATTGCTCGTATTCCGGAGCCGGTAGCTCCTCAGCCTCAGGCACCGGTGGTTCAGCCAGCTGTGGCCACTCAGTCAGGTACCACAGCTCATGCCGGAGATGGAGCGGCCATGACTTCTGATTCTTTATGGAGACTTGATCGGTTCTCCAAGCTGTTTACCACTACCTTCAGCGGTGCCACATCAGAGGATCCTCAGGATTTCTTATTCGGTTGCCATGAGATTCTCAAGACTATGGGGATAGTGGAGTCCAATGGAGTAGATTTCTGCACCTTCAGGCTTTCAGGATCCGCCAAGATTTGGTGGAGGGATTATTGTTTGACTCGACCAGCAGGGTCCCCGGCTTTATTATGGGATTAGTTTGCAGAGTTATTTTTAGAGAAGTTTCTCCATGTTACTCAGTGGGATGCACTTCGGAGGCAGTTTGAGCGCCTCGAGCAGGGCACTATGACTGTCACTCAGTACGAGACGACATTTGTTGATTTGGCACGTCATGCAGTGGTGATACTTCCCACAGAGCGGGAGAGGGTCCGCAAGTTCATAGATGGACTTAATCAGCCAATTAGACTTCAGATGGCTATAGGAGTGGGGAGTGACATATCATTTCAGGAGGCAGCTAATGCATCACGTAGAGTTGAGATGGCTCTTGCTCGGGGAGGTGGTTATTCTTCAGACAAGAGGGCTCATCATTCAGGCAGGTTTAGTGGTTCTTCTTTTGGTGGCAAGGAATCTTTTGATAGGGGCCAGTCTTCCAGACCTTTCCATTCCACCCTTCAGGCTTCACAGGGTGGACCAGGCGATCGTGGGTTTCGTGAGCAATATTCAGATCAGTCTCCTATTAGTGCCCAGCCTCTTCAGAGTGTTCGTGGAGTCCATTCAGGTCGTCAGGACAAGCGGCCCCATCATCCAATGAGTTGCTACGGTTGAGGTGACCCAGGTAATCTTTTCAGATTCTGCCCTCGAGCGACGGGCAACACTCAGCAGCGGGGCCCTCGTCCCATGATTCAGGACCCAGCTGACCCTCAGCCTGCCCAACCAGCCAGAGGCGGGGGTAGAGATTATAGAGGTAGAGGTCGAGATCGTAGAGGTGGAAACCGTCTAACCAGAGGTAGATGTCAGCCAGTTGATGACCCTCCTAGGGATGTAGCTCAGAGGGGAGGTGTTGATCCCCGGTTCTATGCTTTGCCAGCTAGGCCAGAGGCGGAGGCATCAGATGTTGTGATCACAGGTATCATTATTGTTTGTAGCAGAGGTGCTTCCGTATTATTTGACCCTGGGTCTACATATTCATATGTGTCTTCCTACTTTGCACCGTATTTGGCCACACCTAGCTGTGATCTGGATCCAGTTCATGTGTCTACACCAGTGGGCGACTCCATTGTAGTCGACCGGGTACATCGCTCGTGCGTAGTTATCTTTGGGGGTCTTGAGACCCGTGTTGATCTGTTGCTTTTGGACATGGTGGATTTTGATGTCATATTGGGAATGGACTAGTTGTCCCCATACCATGCTATTCTAGATTGTCATACTAAGACTGTGACCTTGGCCTTGCCAGAATCACCCCGACTAGAGTGGAAAGGTACCTCAAGCCACTCCGTTCGCACTGTTATTTCCTATGTTAAGGCTCGACGCATGGTCGAGAAGGGGTGTCTAGCTTATCCGGCTTATGTTCGTGATTCCAGCGCAAAAGTTCCTTCTATTGAATCAGTCCCTATTGTACGGGAGTTTCCTGAGGTTTTTCCTTCAGACCTGCCGGGCATGCCACCCGACAGGGATATTGATTTCTGTATGGATCTAGCACCGGGCACTCACCCCATCTCTATTCCACCCTATCATATGGCCCCACCGGAGTTAAAAGAGTTGAAAGATCAGTTGCAAGACCTTCTTGAGAAGGGCTTTATCAGGCCCAGTGTTTCCCCCTAGGGAGCACCTGTATTGTTTGTAAACATGAAAGATGGCTCGATGTGGATGTGTATTGATTACCGGCAATTGAACAAAGTGACAATAAAGAATAAGTATCCACTGCCGAGGATTGATGATTTGTTTGACCAGCTCTAGGAAGCGAGGGTTTTCTCAAAGATAGACTTGAGGTCAGGCTACCATCAGCTGAAGATCAAGGCTGCTGACATTCCTAAGATAGCCTTCCGCACTAGATATGGGCATTATGCGTTCTTGATCATGTCCTTCGGGTTGACCAATGCCCCAGCAACATTCACGGAGTTGATGAATCGGGTGTTCATGCCTTACTTAGATCTGTTCGTGATAGTCCTTATAGATGACATCCTGGTATACTCTCGTAGCCAGGAAGAGCACGAGCAGCACCTCAGAGTTTTTCTTCAGACTCTGAAGGATAATCAGCTATATGCCAAATTTTGGAAACGTGAGTTCTAGTTGAGTTCGGTGGCATTTATGGGCCACATTGTATCAGTGGAAGGTATTCGGGTGGACCCAAAGAAGATTGAGGCAGTCCAGAATTGGCCTCGACCAGCTTCAGTGACTGAGATCCGGAGTTTCTTGGGGTTAGCCGGTTACTACCGTCGATTTGTAGAGGGTTTTTCTTCTATTGCAGCCCCGATGACCAGGTTGACCCAGAAAGGTGCCCAGTTCCAGATAGCCTTGACTACCGCACCAGTGTTGATACTACCTACTGGTGCAGGGCACCAGTGTTGATACTACCTACAGGTGCAGGGCCTTATACTGTTTATTGTGACGCATCTCGTACAGGGCTTGGAGCGGTACTGATGCAGGATGGTAAGGTTATCGCTTATGCTTCGAGACAGCTAAAAGTACATGAGAAGAATTATCCAGTCCATGATCTTGAGTTAGCACCAGTGGTTCATGCCTTAAAAATCTGGAGGCATTATCTATATGGTGTGACGTATGAGGTGTATACTGATCACAAGAGCCTACAGTATTTGTTCAAGCAAAAGGAGTTGAATCTACGACAGCGGAGATGGTTAGAGTTGCTGAAAGACTATAATGTTACTATCCTATACCACCCAGGTAAGGCCAATGTGGTGGCCGATGCATTGAGTAGAAAGTCTGCCAGCGTGGGTAGTCTTGCATTCATTCCGGTCAGTCAGAGGCCATTCGATTTAGATGTCCAGGCCTTAGCCAACCGGTTTGTGAGATTAGACATTTTTGAGCCTAGCAGGGTGTTAGCCTGAACGGTCGCTCGTTCTTCTCTATTAGAGCATATCTATGAGAGGCAATTTGATGATCCTCATTTGCGTGATTTAAGAGACACAGTACATTGGGGAGGTGCCACGAAGGTAAATCTAGATGATGATGGGGTATTGAGATTGCAGGGCCGAGTTTGTGTGCCCAATGTCGAAGGGATTCGAGAGTTGATCTTAGCGGAGGCCCACAGTTCGCGGTATTCTATTCACCCAGGCGCCGCGAAGATGTACCAGGACTTACGACATCACTATTGGTGGCGCAGAATGAAGAAAGATATCGTTGCGTATGTCGCTCGGTGTCTAAATTGTCAGCAGATGAAATATGAGCACCAGAGGCCTGGTGGTGTATTCTAGAGGATTGAGATTCCCGAGTGGAAATGGGAGCGGATCACTATGGACTTCGTTACGAGACTTCCTTTGACTCGGAGGAAATTTGATGCTATTTGGGTCATTGTTGATAGGCTGACCAAGTCAGCACACTACATTCCAGTATCTGTCTCCTACTCATCGGAGAGGTTAGCAGAGATGTACATCAGAGAGATTGTTCGACTTCACGGGGTACCGGTATCTATTATCTTTGATCGGGGTACACAGTTTACCTCGCGGTTCTGGAGAGCGGTCCAGCAAGAGTTGGGCACCTAGGTTCAACTGAGTACAGCTTTTCATCCTCAGACAGATGGTCAGTCTGAGAGGACTATTCATGTGACTACCCAAAGGGTCATCACTTATTTAATTAATTATTTCGAGCTTCGAGGCCTTGAAAACATCATTCTATGTTGCCTCGATTTACGTGCACGATCCGAGCATGTAGCCGGAAAGATTTTGTGATAGAAAATATGAATTCTATGAGAAATTTAGATAAAAATGATATTAATATTGATATGGTTGACTTCGGTCAACATTTTTGGTAAACGGATCCGGACCCGAGATTTGATGGTCCCGAGAGGTCCGTAGGAAAATATGGGACTTGGACATGCGTCCGGAGTCGAATTCTGAGGCCTAGAGCCCAAGTTATGAATTTTTAGTGAAATTGTTTTTGATGCAATTATTAAAGGAAATAAATTAATTGACCTTGGTATCGGGCTCGTATTTTGGTTCTGACGCCCGGTACAAGTCTTAAATATTATATATGTGATTTCTATAAAGTTTGGGGACATTTGGATGTCGTTTGAGATGTTTTGGACCTTGAGTCCCAAGTTTGAAAGTTTTGAAAACTAAAGGTATGAAAATCATGCATTTGAGGCTTGATTTGATGAAACGAGGTGATATTGGCGATGTGATCGCACGAACAAGTTCATAATGTGTTTTTGAGGTTATGTGCATATTTGGTTTGGAGCCCCGAGGGCTCGGGTGAACTTTGGATAGGCCATGAGATCAATTTTTCATGTTAGAAGTTGCTGTCTGCAACTGGTCTGCAGAGTTCGCAAATGCGAACAATAGTTCGCAAATGCGAACTCCCCACTATTCTGCAGAGTTCGCAAATGCGAACTCCCCCCTATTGTGCCTGTGTTCGCAAATGCGAACAATAGTTCGCAAATGCGAACTTGACCCTACTGTACCTGTGTTCGCAAATGCGAACTATAGTTCGCAAATGCGAACTCGCCACTATTCTGCCTGGGTTCGCAAATGCGAACAATAGTTCGCAAATGCGAACCTCCCCATATTTAGCCTGTGTTCGCAATTGCGAACAATAGTTCGCAAATGCGAACTTCCCAGCTTTGCCTTGGCTTCGCAAATGCGAAGAAAAGTTCGCAAATGCGAACTTCCCAGCCTTAGCTTATTTTTTTAACTCCAGAAATTGGTCGGGGTTCGCAATTGCGAACCCATGTTCGCAAATGCGAACACAGAGACCTGAAAAACACGAATTTCAGTCATTTCTTCACATTTTACAAAAACCAAAACACCCATTTGCGATTCTTCAAGGATTTCTTCTTCATCAAAACGATTGTAAGTCACTTTTTACTTAATTCTTTCAATTCCTAACATCATTAAACATGTTTTTCATAAGAAATCAAAGATTTTCATGGTAAAATTCTTGTTTTTGTTAGAAAATAGGGTTTTTCATAAATTGGGGAATTGGACCTCGAATTGAGGTCCGATTTTGAAACAAATTATATATATGAACTCGTGGGGAATGGGTAACCGGATTTTGGTCCTAACCCCGAATTCCGACCATGTGGGCCCGGGGTTGAAATTCACTATTCATGGCAAAATGTTGTAAAAGTAGTATTTGGTATTAGGAATTAGTTTGTTGAGTAGAATTGATGATATTAAATCAATTGTGTATAGATACGGTTGGATTGGAGCCAAATTGAAAGAAAAGACATTTCCACGGAGTGAATTGTTCATAAGCATTCGAGGTAAGTGTTTGTTCTATCCTAGCTTGAGGGAATAGGATTATGTGTTATGTGTTATGTGATCGAGTGCGGTGTATGGGTCTGTGGTGACGAGCATCCATACACCGGCGTCTAGTATGACCGTGAGTCGTTGGAAAATGATATTTTGAGATATATTACAGGTGAATTGTTATTGTTCTCCCTTGTTGGGACTTGTTGTGAAGATAATTATTGATTGCCCTTGATGGGACGATTTATGAATTGTTGTTTCTTTCTCTGCCCTTAACTGTGATTGTTATTTGGGTGAGGAAGAGTGATAATGCACGAAGGGTGATGCCGTGCCATGTTTATTTATTTATGCACGAAGGTTAATGCAGTGCCATGTTTATTTATTGATTATGCACGAAGGATCATGCCGTGCCCTGTTATTGATTATGCACGAAGGATCATGCCGTGCCCCGTTATTGAACCATGTACGAAGGATCATGCCGTACTATGGATGTGAGGATGAGAGTAAAAGCACGAAGGGTGATGCCGTGTACTTTATTTGTTTATTTGGTGAGGATGAGAGTAAAAGCACGAAGGGTGATGCCGTGCAATTGCTTGCTGTTTCTTGAAGTGATATTATTCGTGTTTACATTATACTTTGTTTTCTTTGTGAAATTATTAACTGTGGTTAATTGTTGAATTCTTTAAGATATTCCTTATTGTGTTATTACTTGATTATTTCTTGTTATTTTGTGGTACACATATATATATTGAATTGCACAGGTTTAGGTGAGTGTCTGGTCCTAGGCTTGTCACTACTTCGCCGGGATAGGCCAGGCACTTACCAGCACATGGGGTCGGTTGTGCTGATGCTACACTTCTGTGCGTTTTTGCACAGGTCCAGGTTACGATCAGGAGCAGCAGCAGCAGTAAATAGATTGCGTGGGAGTTGATCATATTTGAGACCGAGGTAGCTTGCAGACGTCCGCAGGCCCGGCGTCTCTTTCTTTATTTATGTTATTAGTTGTAGTCTCTTTGTTCCGAGACAAACAGAATTATGTTATATTTCTTTCAGACTTTTATGTGTAGTATTCCATAGTAGTTCGTGAGTTGGTGACTCCACGTCTTGGGTAGAGGATTTCAGTGTGATTTTCACCTTGTGATTTGTTATTTCCATTTCGATAAAGTATTCCGCATTTAATTAATTAAAATTGTGTTAAAAATAGGAGATGTATGAATACAGTGGCTTGCCTAGCTACCACGAGTAGGCGCCATCACGATCCCGATGTTGGGGGAAAATCCGGGTCGTGACAAGTTGGTATCGAGCTCTAGGTTACATAGGTCTCACCACTCACGAACAAGCTTAGTAGAGTTTGAGAGGTAGGTACGGAGACGTCCGTACTTGTCCTCCACAGTCTATTGAGTTAGGAAAGAGTCTCTCATTTGTTCTTTCTTATCGTGCGACTTGTTCCTCAATTACCGATTGAATTTCTATTATGTCCTTTCGCGGATGGTAAGGACACGCGCTTCTTCGTCCGCCGACCGGCAGCCCGAGCCCCGGGAAGCTCCCGTGAGGGGCAGGGGCCGAGGCCGTATCGGAGGCCGAGGTAGGGGTAGAGTTCAGCCCCCGAGCAGCTACTCCACAGGTGGAGCCTCATATTGAGATTGACGAGGAGGTTCCGGTTCCAGCGGCTCCAGTGGGCCCAGCTCAGGTCCCAGGAGAGGCTTTAATCACCCTAGATCTCCGGGATGCTTTGGTCGAATAGCGGGATTCATGGACAGCATTGCCGAGCAGGGTTTATTATCGGCTGCCCCGCCTACTTCTCGAGTCGGAGGAGGGGCCCGTACCCTATTGCTCATACTCCGGAGCCGCAGCTCCTCGCCCTCGAGCACCGGCAATCCAGCCACCGTGGCCACTCGGTCGAGTACCACGACTCATGCCGGTGATGGAACAGTCATGACTTCGATTCGTTATGGAGGCTTGATCGGTTCTCCAAGCCATTTACCACTACATTCAGTGGAGCCGCATCAGAAGATCCTCAGGACTTCTTATTCAGCTGCCATGAGATTCTCAAGACTTTGGGGATCGTGGAGACAAACGGAGTTGATTTCTGTACCTTCGGACTTGCAGGATCCGCCAAGACTTGGTGGAGAGATTATTGCTCGACTCGACCAGCAGGGTCCCCAGCTTTATATCATGGGACCAGTTTGCGGAACTATTTATGGAGAAGTTTCTCCTTGCTACTCAGCGGGATTTACTTCGGAGGCAGTTTGAGCGCCTCCATCAGGGCACTATGACAGTTACACCAGTATGAGACGAGATTTATCGACTTGGCTCGTCATGCGGTGGTGATACTTCCCACGGAGCGGGAGAGGGTCCGCAGATTTATAGATGGGCTTAATCAGCCGATTAGACTCCATATGGCTATGGGCGTGGGGAGTGACATATCATTTCAGGAGGCAGCCAATGCAGCACGCAGAGTTGAGATGGCTCTTGCTAGGGGAGGCGGTTATTCTTCGGATAAGAGGCCTCGTCATTCGGGTAGATTTGGTGGTTCTTCCTCTGGTAGCAGAGAATCCTTTGATAGAGGCCAGTCCTCCAGTGCCTTTTCATTCCGCCCTTCGAGCTTCACAGGGTGGATCGGGTGATCGTGGTTCTCGGGGCATTATTCGGACCAGCCTCCTATTAATGCTCGGCCTCTTCGTAGTGTTCGTGGAGGCCATTCGGGTCGTCGTGGCCAGCAGCCCTATCAGCCCAAGAGTTGCAACGGTTGTGGTGACCCAGGTCTTTTATCCGGAATTGCCCTCTAGCAGCGGGCAACTCTCAGCAGCGGGGTCCTCGTCCTATGATTCGAGGCCCCAGCTGACCCTCAGCCTGCCCAGCCAGCCACAGGCGGGGGTAGAGATTATAGAGGTGGAGGTCGAGACCGTAGAGGTGGAGACCGTCCAGCCAGCAGGTAGAGGTCAGCCAATTGATGGTCGTCCTAGAGACGCGGCTCGGAGGGGAGGTGCGGATCCCCGATTCTATGCTTTACCGCCTAGGCCAGAGGCAGAGGCATCAGACGTCGTGATTACAGGTACTATTCTTGTGTGTGGCGGAGGTGCTTCGTATTATTTGACCCCGGATCTACATATTCCTATGTGTCTTCCTACTTCGCACCGTATTTGGTCGTGCTCAGCTATGCTCTGGATATTCCAATTTATGTGGCTACGCTAGTGGGTGACTCTATTGTAGTCGATCGGGTGCATCATTCATGCGTAGTTATATTTGGGGGTCTTGAGACCCGTGTTGATCCGTTGCTCTTGGATATGGTAGATTTTGATGTCATATTGGGGATGGAACTGGTTGTCCCCATACCATGCTATTCTTGATTGTCATGCTAAGACCGTCACCTTAGCCTTGCCAGAATCACCCCGATTAGAGTGGAGCACCTGTGTTATTTGTAAAGAAGAAGGATGGCTCGATGCGGATGTGTATTGATTACCGGTAGTTAAACAAGGTGACTATCAAAAATAAATATCCACTACCGAGGATTGATGATTTGTTTGACCAGCCTCCAGGGAGCGAGGGTATTCTCTAAGATAGACTTGAGGTCAGGCTACCATCAGCTGAAGATCAGGGCGGCCGACATTCCTAAGACAGCCTTTCGCTCTAGATATGGGCATTATGAGTTCTTGGTCATGTCCTTCGGGTTGACCAATGCCCCAGCAGCATTCATGGAGTTGATGAATCGGGTATTCGGGCCTTACTTAGATCCGTTCGTGATAGTATTCATAGATGACATCCCGGTATACTCCCGCAGCCCGGAAGAGCACGAGCAAGCACCTTAGAGTGGTTCTTCGGACTGAAAGATAATCGACTATATGCCAAATTTTCTAAATGTGAGTTCTGGTCGAGTTCGGTAGCATTTCGGGTCACATTGTATCGGTGGAAGGTATTCGAGTAGACCCAAAGAAGATTGAGGCAGTCCGAATTGGCCTCGACCAGCTTCGGTGATCGAGATCCGGAGTTTCTTGGGATTAGCGAGTTACTACCGTCGTTTTGTAGAGGGGTTTTCTTCTATTGCGGTCCCGATGACCAGAGTTGACCCGAAGGGTGTCCATTTGTGTGGTTCGAGGAGTGTGAGGCGAGCTTTCGAAGCTCAAGACGACCTTGACCACCGCACCGGTGTTGATACTACCTACAGGTGCGGGGCCTTATACGATTTATTGTGATGCATCTCGTATAGGGCTTGGAGCGGTATTGATGCAGGATGGTAAGGTTATCGCTTATGCTTCGAGGCGGTTAAAGATACATGAGAAGAATTATCCAGTTCATGATCTTGAGTTAGCAGCAGTGGTTCATGCCTTAAAGATCCGGAGGCATTATCTATATGGTGTGACATGTGAGGTGTACACTGATCACAAAAGCCTACAGTACTTGTTCAAGCAAAAGGAGTTGAATCTACGACAGCGGAGATGGTTAGAGTTTCTAAAAGACTATGATGTTACTATCTTATATCACCTAGGTAAGGCCAATGTGGTGGCCGATGCATTGAGTAGAAAGTATGCCAGCATGGGTAGTCTTGCATATATTCCGGTCAATCAGAGACCATTAGCTCTAGATGTCCAGGCCTTAGCCAACCGGTTCGTGAGATTAGACATTTCTGAGCCTAGCAGAGTGTTAGCCTGCACGGTCGCTCGTTCTTCTTTATTAGAGCGTATCCGTGAGAGGCAATTTGATGATCCTCATTTGTGTGAGTTGAGAGATACAATACAGCGGGGAGGTGCCACACAGGTAAACCTAGATGATGATGGGGTATTGAAATTGCGGGGTCGAGTTTGTGTACCCAATGTCGAAGGGATTCGAGAGTTGATCTTAGCAGAGGCCCACGGTTCGCGGTATTCTATTCACCCAGGCGCCGCGAAGATGTACCAGGACTTACAGCAATACTATTGGTGGCGCAGAATTAAGAAAGATATCGTTGCGTATGTCGCTCGGTGTCTAAATTGTCGGCAGGTGAAATATGAGCACCAGAGGCCTGGTGGTGTATTCCGGAGGATTGAAATTCCCGAGTGGAAATGGGAGCGGATCACTATGGACTTCGTTACTCTGGACTTCCTTTGACTCGGAGGAAATTTGATGCTATTTGGGTCATTGTTGATAGGCCGACCAAATCAGCACACTTTATTCCACAGTATCCGTCTCCTACTCGTCGGAGAGGTTAGCGGAGGTTTACATTAGGGAGATTGTTCGTCTCCATGGGGTGCCGGTATCTATTATCTCTGATCGGGGAACGCAGTTTACCTCGCGGTTCTGGAGAGCGGTCCAGCAGGAGTTAGGCACCCAGGTTCAGTTGAGTACAGCATTTCATCCTCAGACGGATGGCCAGTCCGAGAGGACTATTCAGATTCTTGAGGACATTCTTCGAGCTTGTGTTATTGATTTCGGAGGCTCGTGGGACCGGTTTCTACCATTAGCAGAGTTCGCCTACAAAAATAGTTACCAATCTAGCATCCAGATGGCTCCGTATAAGGCGTTGTATGGTAGGCAATGTCGATCACCAGTTGGATGGTTTGAACCGGGAGAGGCTCGGTTATTGGGTACAGACTTAGTTCAGGAGGCCTTAGATAAGGTCAAGACTATTCGGGAGAGATTGCGTTCAGCTCAGTCTAGGCAAAAGACTTATGCGGATCGCAAGGTGCGAGATGTAGATTTCATGGTTGGTGAACGAGTATTGCTTCGGGTGTCGCCTATGAAGGGCGTGATGAGGTTCGGAAAGAAGGGCAAGCTTAGCCCTAGGTATATTGGTCCATTTGAGATTTTAGACAGAGTGGGAGGGGTGGCTTACAGATTAGCTTTGCCGCCTAGCTTATCAACCGTGCATCCAGTTTTTCATGTATCTATGCTTCGGAGATACCACGGTGATCCCACACATGTGTTAGACTACAGTTCTGTCCAATTGGACAATGATCTATCTTACGAGGAGGAGCCGGTGGCTATTCTAGACCGGCAGGTTCGACAGCTGAGGTCGAAGAGTTATCCTTCTGTGCGTGTTCAGTGGAGAGGTCAGCCTCCTGAGGCATCGACCTGGGAGTCCGAGTCTGATATGCGGAGCCGTTACCCACACTTGTTTCCTGACTCGGTACTTCTTTCTTTTGTCCGTTCGAGGACGAACGGTTGTTTTAGAGGTGGAGATTGTGACGACCCAAAGGGTCATCACTTATTTAATTAATCATTTCGAGCTTCCGAGGCCTTGAAAACCTCATTCTATGTTGCCTCGATTTACGTGCACGATCCGAGCATGTAGCCGGAAAGATTTTGTGATAGAAAATATGAATTCTATGAGAAATTTGGATAAAAATGATATTAATATTGATATGGTTGACTTCGGTCAACATTTTTGGTAAATGGATCCGGACCCGAGATTTGATGGTCCCGAGAGGTCCGTAGGAAAATATGGGACTTGGACATGCGTCCGGAGTCGAATTCCTGAGGCCTAGAGCCCAAGTTATGAATTTTTATGTGAAATTGTTTTTGATGCAATTATTAAAGGAAATAAATTAATTGACCTTGGTATCGGGCTCGTATTTTGGTTCCGACGCTCGGTACAAGTCTTAAATATTATATATGTGATTTCTGTAAAGTTTGGGGACATTTGGATGTCGCTTGAGATGTTTTGGACCTTGAGTCCCAAGTTTGAAAGTTTTGAAAACTAAAGGTATGAAAATCATGCATTTGAGGCTTGATTTGATGAAAACGAGGTGATATTGGCGATGTGATCGCACGAACAAGTTCATAATGTGTTTTTGAGGTTATGTGCATATTTGGTTTGGAGCCCCGAGGGCTCGGGTGAACTTTGGATAGGCCACGAGATCAATTTTTCATGTTAGAAGTTGCTGTCTCCAACTGGTCTGCAGAGTTCGCAAATGCGAACAATAGTTCGCAAATGCGAACTCCCCACTATTCTGCAGAGTTCGCAAATGCGAACAATAGTTCGCAAATGCGAACTCCCCCTATTGTGTCTGTGTTCGCAAATGCGAACAATAGTTCGCAAATGCGAACTTGACCCTTCTGTGCCTGTGTTCGCAAATGCGAGCTATAGTTCGCAAATGCGAACTGGCCACTATTCCGCCTGGGTTCGCAAATGCGAATAATAGTTCGCAAATGCGAACCTCCCCATATTTAGCCTGTGTTCGCAATTGCGAGCAATAGTTCGCAAATGCGAACTTCCCAGTTTTGCCTTGGCTTCGCAAATGCGAAGAAAAGTTCGCAAATGCGAACTTCCCAGCCTTAGCTTATTTTTTTAACTCCAGAAATTGGTCGGGGTTCGCAATTGCGAACCCATGTTCGCAAATGCGAACACAGAGACCTGAAAAACACGAATTTCAGTCATTTCTTCACATTTTACAAAAACCAAAACACCCATTTGCGATTCTTCAAGGATTTCTTCTTCATCAAAACGATTGTAAGTCACTTTTTACTTAATTCTTTCAATTCCTAACATCATTAAACATGTTTTTCATAAGAAATCAAAGATTTTCATGGTAAAATTCTTGTTTTTGTTAGAAAATAGGGTTTTTCATAAATTGGGGAATTGGACCTCGAATTGAGGTCCGATTTTGAAACAAATTATATATATGAACTCGTGGGGAATGGGTAACCGGATTTTGGTCCTAACCCCGAATTCCGACCATGTGGGCCCGGGGTTGAAATTCACTATTCATGGCAGAATGTTGTAAAAGTAGTATTTGGTATTAGGAATTAGTTTGTTGAGTAGAATTGATGATATTAAATCAATTGTGTATAGATACGGTTGGATTGGAGCCAAATTGAAAGAAAAGACATTTCCACGGAGTGAATTGTTCATAAGCATTCGAGGTAAGTGTTTGTTCTATCCTAGCTTGAGGGAATAGGATTATGTGTTATGTGTTATGTGATCGAGTGCGGTGTATGGGCTGTGGTGACGAGCATCCATACACCGGCATCTAGTATGACCGTGAGTCGTTGGAAAATGATATTTTGAGATATATTACAGGTGAATTGTTATTGTTCTCCCTTGTTGGGACTTGTTGTGAAGATAATTATTGATTGCCCTTGATGGGACGATTTATGAATTGTTGTTTCTTTCTCTGCCCTTAACCGTGATTGTTATTTGGGTGAGGAAGAGTGATAATGCACGAAGGGTGATGCCGTGCCATGTTTATTTATTTATGCACGAAGGTTAATGCCGTGCCATGTTTATTTATTGATTATGCACGAAGGATCATGCCGTGCCCTGTTATTGATTATGCACGAAGGATCATGCCGTGCGCCCTGTTATTGAACCATGTACGAAGGATCATGCCGTACTATGGATGTGAGGATGAGAGTAAAAGCACGAAGGGTGATGCCGTGTACTTTATTTGTTTATTTGGTGAGGATGAGAGTAAAAGCACGAAGGGCGATGCCGTGCAATTGCTTGCTATTTCTTGAAGTGATATTATTCGTGTTTACATTATACTTTGTTTTCTTTGTGAAATTATTAACCGTGGTTAATTGTTGAATTCTTTAAGATATTCCTTATTGTGTTATTACTTGATTATTTCTTGTTATTTTGTGGTACACATATATATATATTGAATTGCACAGGTTTATGTGAGTGTCTGGTCCTAGTCTTGTCACTACTTCGCCGGGATAGGCCAGGCACTTACCGACACATGGGGTCGGTTGTGCTGATACTACACTTCTGTGCGTTTTTGCACAGGTCCAGGTTACGATCAGGAGCAGCAGTAGCAGCAAATCGATTGCGTGGGAGTTGATCATATTTGAGACCGAGGTAGCTTGCAGACGTCCGCAGGCCCGGCGTCTCTCTCTTTATTATGTTATTAACTGTAGTCTCTTTGTTCCGAGACAAATAGAATTATGTTATATTTCTTTCAGACTTTTATGTGTAGTATTCCATAGTAGTTCGTGAGTTGGTGACTCCACGTCTTGGGTAGAGGATTTCAGTGTGATTTTCACCTTGTGATTTGTTATTTCCATTTCGATAAAGTATTCCGCATTTAATTAATTAAAATTGTGTTAAAAACAGGAGATGTATGAATACAGTGGCTTGCCTAGCTACCACGAGTAGGCGCCATCACGATCCCGATGTTGGGGGAAAATCCGGGTCGTGACAATTCAGATTCTAGAGCACATGCTTCGGGCATGTGTCATTGATTTCGGAGGCTCGTGGGACCACTTTCTACCATTAGCAGAGTTCGCCTACAATAATAGCTACCAGTCCAGCATCCAGATGGCCCCGTATGAGGCATTGTATGGTAGGCGATGTCAATCTCCAGTCGGATGGTTTGAGCCGGGAGAGGCTCGGTTGTTGGGTACAGATTTAGTTCAGGAGGCCTTGGATAAGGTCAAGACTATTGTCACACCTCCTTTTTTCCGCACATAAGGTAAATGTGCCGCTGTTTACGTTCGAGATGTAGATTTCATGGTTGGTGAGCGAGTGTTGCTTTGAGTGTCACCTATGAAGGGCGTGATGAGGTTCGGGAAGAAGGGCTAGCTCAACCCTAGGTATATTGGCCCATTTGAGATTCTTGACCGAGTAGGATGGGTGGCTTACAGACTAGCTTTGCCGCCTAGCTTATCAATGGTGCATCCAGTTTTTCATGTATCTATGCTTCGGAGATACCATGGCGATCCCACACATGTGTTAGACTTCAGTACTGTCCAATTGGACAATGATCTATCTTACGAGGAGGAGCCGGTGGCTATTCTAGACCGGCAGGTTCGACAGTTGAGGTCGAAGAGTTATCCTTCTGTGCGTGTTCGGTGGAGAGGTCAGCCTCCCGAGGCATCGACCTGGGAGTCCAAGTCTGATATGCGGAGCCGCTACCCACATTTGTTCCCCGACTCAGCTACTTCCTTCTCTTGTCCATTCGAGGAAGAACGGTTGTTTTAGAGGTGGAGGATATGACGATCCAATAGGGTCATCACTTGTTTTCCTCATTTGTTCTACACTTTCTATGCCTTAAAAACCTCATTCTATGTTGCCTCGATTTATGTGCATGATCCGGGCATGTAGCCGGAAAGATTTGTGATAGAAAATATGAATTCTATGAAAAATTTGGAGAAAAATGATATTAATATTGATATAGTTGACTTCGGTCAATATTTTTGGTAAACGGGCCCGGACCCGAGATCGGACGGTCCCGGAAGGCCCGTAGGAAAATATGGGACTTGGACATGCGTCCGGAGTGAAATTCTGAGGCCAAGAGCCCAAGTTATGAATTTTTCTGTAAAATTATTTTAGCTGTAATTATTAAAGGAAAATAAATTAAATGACCATGGTATCGGGCTCGTATTTTTGTTCCGACGCCCGGTACAAGTCTTAAATATTATATATGTGCTTTCTGCAAAGTTTGGTGACTTTCGGATGTCATTTGATATGTTTTGGACCTTGAGTTCTAAGTTTGAAAGTTTTGAAAACCAAAAGTATGAAAATCATGAACTTGAGGCTTGATTTGATGAAAACGATGTTATATTGGCGATGTGCACGAATAAGTTTGTAATGTGTTTTTGATGTTGTGTACATGTTTTGTTGGGAGCCTGGGGGGCTCGGGTAAAGATTTGTTAGGCCGTTGGATCAATTTCTAAATTTTTGCACTGCTGGTTTTTCACCCAGCTGTTGGCTTCGTATTTGCGAACAAGTTCTCGCAAATGCGAAAGTGACAGGTCAAGGCGGGGTTCGCAAATGCGAACCCTTGATCGCAAATGCGAAGTCTGTCAGAATCATGCCAAGTTCGCAAATGGGAACAAAATGCCGCAAATGCGAAAAGGCCTAAGATAGCCAGTGTTCGGAAATGCGAACAAAGGGTCGCAAATGCGATCCTGGGCAAAGAGGTTTCACCTTCGCAAATGCGAAGGAAATCTCGCAAATGCGAGACTGGTAGACTTGGGCTAGAGTTCGCAAATGCGAACTTTCTCTCGCAAATGCGAGGACAGCAGGCCCCAGACCTATAGCATTCGCAATTGCGAACAAAAGTTCGCAATTGCGATATCCACAGCAGCTGTGTAATTCTATTTATAAATGAAATTTTCAGTTCATTCTTCACTTTTTCAAAAACCCTCACACCACACACGAGCTCTCAAGGTCAAATTCACTCCAAAGCAATTGTAAGTCACTTTTTACTTAATTCCTTCAATTCTTAACAACATTAAACATGTTTTTCAATAAGAATCAAAGGTTTTCATGGTAGAAATCCATGTTTTTGGGTAGAACCTAGGTTTTTCATGAATTGGGCAATTGGACCTCGAATTGAGTTCCGATTTTGAAACAAATCATATAATTGAACTCGTGGGGGAATGGGTAACCGGATTTTGGTCCGAACCCCGAGTTCCGACCACGTGGGGCCAGGGGTGTTTTGGGAAATTTTGGGGTAAACTTTGAGAAAACCATCTTTAAGCATTCAAACAAGTTAATTAGTGATTATTAATATAATGGAATCAATTGTGATTAGATTCGAGCTAGTTGAAAGCGGAATTTCGGGGAAAGAGCTCTAATTGAAGCATAATTTGGACTCCATGTCTTGGGTAGAGGATTCATATAGTAGTTCGTGAGTTGGTGACTCCACGTCTTGGGTAGAGGATTTCAGTACTATTTTACCTTGAAACTGCTTATTGCTATTTTTATAAAGTCTTCCGCACTTGTTTTATTAAGTTTATATTTTGGTTGTTAAATTGAATATGAAATATTGCAAAAACAGGATAGTGTGAATAAATTGGCTTTCCTAGCTATCGCGAGTAGGCGCCATCACGATCCCGATGATTGGGGGAAAATCCGGGTCGTGACAGTTTATTTCTGTGTGTTTAACTTGTTTCTTTTAGTAAGTTAATCGTATGAGCAACTGAATGATAGATTAGGGTTTTGTCTTTTAGAAATTTCTCTTTTCTCTGTTTGAGATCTATTCTTCTTTATTTTTATCTATCTTCATATCTTTCTTTTAGTATGTTAGACTGCATGTTTAGATTAGGGTTTGTTCTGAGAAATTTTGTTTGTTTGTTATGCTCTTTCTTCTCTTTATTTCATATCCTTCATTTAGAAGACTCGTATGTTTAGATTAGGGGTTTTGCCTTTAAGGAATCTCTGTTTGTTCTATTTACCCGTTTAAAATCTGTTCTTTCTCCATGTCTACTCCGCTTAAGGGATACGGTTATGTCTATTTTGCTTAAGCTTGGTATTTTCTTCTCTGATTAACATTTCTTCATGCCTATCTTTGATCTTTGAAAACCATGCTGTCTTCTAAAACTGCTTTATGAGTTTTACTTGTATGTGTTTAGTCAAGAGTATTTTAAGCATGATTTGGGGTTTTCAGTAGTTCATTAAGTATAAGGAAGTCTTGACTATGCCTGCTTCATGACTAATTGGCACTGCGTTGTGAAATCTGAGTTATATGTCTATTGACTGAAATTCAACAATATTCAACCCCTTTCTTTGAGTTTTGATTAATTGATAAATGATTCTGATTTCATTGGCTATGTGTGCAATTGTTTGTGAAATTGGCTATGTTTGCAATAGCCTTGTGTTAAGTTGAATACTTTTAATACCTATCATGCCTAGGTGGATTGATTATAGCTAGAGTAGTTTAAACTTATAAATGGTTAAAATTTAAAACATGTGTTAAGTATTTTAGAATAGGCTAAAACTGAAAACCACAAAATAGGCTATAAGTGAATTAAATAACCAAGAGTGGTCAGTTTTGCAACTGACCTACTCTGGTAGGCTTCACACACTGTCTAAGACTTAAATAGGCCAGTTGTGTAATAAAAGTTGGTTCAAGTCTAATAGATAGACTTACCAAAGCCCAACTTGACCCATGATCACTTGTGGCTTGATTTGCAAAGGTCTTAGCCATGCCTGTGTTCAGTAATGGGCCCCAATTGCAAAGCTAAGTCCAAATCTTTGGACTGGCTCAGTCTTAAATAGGTTAATACAGAATAATAAGCAGGTTAATCCTGCAAATTAGTTTCAATAACAGAAAATGAAATAGAATTGGCTAAAATTGAAAGTCTAATATGGCATGTTCTTAAATACTAGTACAAAGGTTGGACATTAGTTAAATAGTAACTGAATCTCAGAAAATCTGACCTAGGTAGGTCGGGTAATTAATCAATGCCTTTAAGGGCATATAAGGAATATGAAATAGCAAAGATGTAGATTTAATAGAGCCTGTAGGGATACAAAAGACATTTGGGCTCCTGATTTCTGCAATTCTGCATAGAATTAAGGGTATATTGGTCTTAAGGAAAAAGTAATTCAGTAAAAAACACTAATAAGTAGGGGCAAAGTAGTAAAAGCCCCAAAATAGAATCAAATAGAACCTTCAAGCACATGCTGGAAGGCATCGTGTAACAGAAATTGGGTTCAAAGTGTAAGATTTAGTAAAATAGGAGGGGAGGGAAATAGAATTATGTTCTATCATTTCCCCCAAAAAATTTCACCTCTCTACACCTATAAATACCCCCATTTTGGACTAGTTTAAGGGATGGATTTTGGAAAACAAAATTTTCAGAAAGAATTCTATACTAAATATCAATAGTTGCCTGGGTTTTCAAGTGGAAATTCATTATTTGGAGTCGTTTGGGATTTCTGCTCATTTGCTGTGTTTCTTATTGTTGTTGTTGTGTTGTCATCTATTCGTTTGGAAATCCAATCATTCACTGTTTCATTGCCTGTTGATTCTACTACTGTGCCTATTTCATCTCCCTTAGAACTCATTGAGTTTTGCTGAATCAGGTACACATCCCTGTACGAAGCTATGTAACTTTGAAGCTATTATGAAATAAAGACTCAAAATCGTTTAAAGCATTTTGTTATCTCTTCATTTTTCTGTTTTGTTAGCCGATTAGTTAGCTTAAATATGTAATTCATTATGACATTATATGTATAAGTAGAAGCTCAGACAAAACAATGTAATAAATAGTAAACAGTAGTTAAAT
>JASVEL010001610.1:0-19027 GCA_032618575.1 Nicotiana noctiflora
TACTGAGCAATGTTGACGATTCTTTCTCTGATGACCCTTTTTTCATGAAGCAGCCTACCAATCTGTTCGGCACGAACGTCTAAGGTTTGTTGGTTCTCCTTTTGTAGTTGTTGTAGCTCCAACTCTAACCGAGCCATAGCCGTGTAGCAATGTTCTCTATCTACTTCGAACTCTTTGGTTTTCTTTGCTACTTTTGACTTCGGCTGTAATGATTTTCTTTCTCAATCGGGCTACCTCAACCTTGTGTTCATCTTTTAATTGCTGAACCATTCTAACTCTTTCCTCAGCATTTTTGGCCAGTTGTTTCCGAACCCCGACTAACTCCTTTTCAGATTTATAAATATCAAAGCTATAGTCATTTACTTTTCGCCGAAGATTTTCAATCAATTTCTCATCTCGGGCTAGGCGAACTGGGGTTTTGGCTGCGGTTTTCATCTTGCAATTTGAGCCTTCAAAATTTCATTCTCTTTTCTCAGCTGCTTCTTTTCTCCCTCATCGGATGCCGCATGTAAGCTGCTCTCAAATTTGAGGTCTTGGAATTGTTTCTCTAACAAGCTGATTCTAGCTCTGTACTCATTTTCTCTGGCTTTGTGTTCCTTAGACTGCTCGTCCACTTGGATATGAGGCCTTTTCATTGGTCTATCATGCTCGACATCCCGGCGATACCATGCAGCATACCCTGGTGATACTTCCCCTCGAGATCGGTTTCCCACACAAGGTTCTACTGTGAGCACGTGATTTTTTCCCTAAGCAATAAAATTCCAAAATTAATATAAATAATATTTTTATGTGCAATTACATGTTTTGATTAAAATAAAGTGTATTTGTGCGATTGAACAATTAAAAATGAAAATTAGAAAAATAGGTTAAGTATAAATATCACAAATAAAAGAATTAAAAGAAAATTAGCAAAAATACAAGTATATTCTGGAAAATAAGGAAAAATAGCAAAAAATGTCAAAAAATATCAGAAAAATTTGAGAAAATAGGAAATAAAAAGAATTTAAATAATTGAAAAGAATATAAAAAGAGAAAAATAAAATACAACAAGAAAACATACAAAAAATAATTAAAAATCATGAACAATACACAAAAATACGTTACTGGGCCAAATGTACAAGCCCAAATACATTGGCCAAGTATATTTAGAAGGACCGGTCCAATGGATGTGTAATGAATAATGTGAGCCGTCCATCTATACAATCCAACGGTTGAATTTTAATTTGAGATTTTAATTGAAATGATATAGTTTTTGATGAGTAATCTGGGCCGTCCATCTAAAGATATCTAACGGAGATGAGTTAGTCTCTATTTAAAATTAGACGACACCGTTTCAATACTTAAAATCCTGGCCGTCGATCACAGACAATCCAAAGGCCAGGATTAATCTTTCAACTCAGGGTATTTAAGGCTGGTTTCATTAGAGACGGGCCAGTTTCAAAACATAACAACCCCTAGCCGCCCCCTGTCTTCTTCTTTATCCTCTCATCTCTCACACCGGCCATGGAGACTGGCCACCGTTCATGGCAGTCTCCGGCCATTTCTAAACCCCAGACCACCTTCTTCTTACTCCTCTACCCCTACCTCCATGAAAACCCAGAAAAAACCCAAAAGCCACAAGTTTCTTGAAAATCCGGCCACCGGAGTTCTTCTCCGGTGACCACCACCTTTGATACTGACCCTCAAACCAACACCCCAGAACCGCCTTACCTTGATCTTTAACCCCATGAACCCATTTTCCTTCGAATGTTCTTGAAACGTCTCGAATCTAAGAAGATTCTCCGGAACCCTAACTCCGACAGACTTAATAACCCCACACCAAAATGACCCCCCTTTTTGTCTCTGAAACCTATTTCCTTCACTAAACACCCAATAAAAGACTTCGAATCTGAAGTCTGAAAGAAAAAGAAAAAAAAATTGGAAAAAAGAAAAGAAGAAACGAAAAGAAAGAACAAAAAAAAAAATACGGGAAGCTGAGGAGACCAATCCTGCTAAGCTAAGTCCCCTGTCCCAATTTTGATTATGTTTGAGCATGATTTTATGTGTTAGTTCTGTTTTTCCTTAATTTCTTTGATTAATTAGTTGCATGTTAGATTAGCTTCTTCTTTAAATAATTTCTTGTTATAAACTTGTTTCTTTTACTAGCATGCTCTATTAGACTCTTTGATAAAACTGCCTATTACACTTGATTAAATATGCTCGAGCCATTTAGGGTTTTTGTGAGTTTAAACATAAAAATATTCTGAATATATCTTTTATGTCAAATATGTTATGCTACGCATGAATTTGAGTTGTGAAGTAGTTTAATTGAAATTCAACCATATTCAAATTTCTCTCTGAGTTTTGGTTAGATGATAAATAATTCTGATTTGTGGCTATGTGTGCAAATTTATATGACAGGTTATATTTGTGATGAGTTCATGTTATTAGACTACAATTAAGCATGTTATGCTCTAGGGGATATTGGTTATAGCTGTTTTAGATAAGTAATTGGATAACTGGCAAACTTTGAAAGTATGAAAAGTAGTTTAATTAAGTTAAAATTGAAAATGACATTAAAAGGGTTATAATTGAAATAACAATAGAGTGGTCAGTGTTGAAACTGGCCAACTCTGTAAAATTCTAAGGCTTAAATCCAATTGGCTAGTTCTGAAACTAGTTAACTTTGTAATACCGACCATAATCTCAAAATGGCTAAATCTGCAAGTCTTAAACTAATTCTAAATAGCCATTAAACAATAATGACTAATTTTGCAAAGCCAAGTCCAAAATAATAGACTGGCTAAAACTGAAAGTATTTAATCCTAATAAATAAACAGCTTAGTCCTGCAAATTAATTCTGATAGGTAATAATGAAATGAATACCTCTTAAAAGAGGTTAAAATTGAAAGGAAACTAAGTTCAAATCTGGCTAAGTCTTCAAGACTTAAAGAATAGTGGCCACAAGTTAAATAAAGGTATAAAGCTGTGTACCAGACCATGGATAAGGTTGGGTAAATAGTAATCAATAATAAAGGTATAAAAGGAATGAAAAATGGCATAATTGTAGATTTAATAGAGCCTATGAGGATAAATAAGACATTCAAGCCTAGTATTTCTGCAATATTGCACAAAAACAAAGGGTATAATAGACCCAACAAAAAGGCATATTAGTTAATAACCTTAGCAAGTGAGGGTACATTAGTAAATCACCCTAAATAGAAGCCAATAGAACCTTTCAGTAGAGGCTGGAAGGCATTTTTGAATCTGAAATAGGTATTGAAGTGTAATAAACAAAAGAATTAAGGGGAGGGAATCAAGAATAACTTTTTCAAATCCCCCCCCCCCCCAAAATTTCACCATTTTTATCTATAAATAGGCTTGAAGAAAGACTGAATAAGGGCTGGATTTTTATGAATTAAGAGAATACATTCTGAAACACTAAAATATCATATACTAGGAGAAATTTCTGGGTTTAGTCGAAGCATTATTCCGAAATCTGTAGAATTCCTCTATCATCTCTTGGTTTTGCTGGATTTTCTACTGGTTTTCTTCTACTGTGCTAATGGGTTACTGCTTTGTTGAATCCGAAACTCTTATTCGATTGTTGAATTCCACTGTGTTGTTGTGTTCATTCATCTGTACTGCTGCTGCTTTGCTTTTGTGATAAATCTGCTTATTCTATCATCTTCACTCCCTTAGACTCATAAGGTTTTTCATTGCTGAATCAGGTACACAGCTGAAACTTCAACATGTAACTGCAGCTGAATTTGATGTGGAGGAATAAATAAAGCTGATTTTTCGAGAATTGTTTCTATATCTACTTTTGTCTTTAGAATATAAATAGTTAAATCTGTAATTCAATAGGAAATTGTTGTATAATTAGCTTGTGTGAAGCACGAACATATGCTGCAAACAATGTAATAGAATAGTAAGTAGAATTAGAGTAGTGATAGTAATCATAGTCACCTAGTTATCTAAAATAGGTTAATAACTAATCTGATTCATTTAATCTAAAAAAAATGAGTTCGTAACAGGTAGATAACAACGTTATCATGTGTGGCAATTAGTTTAATTAAATATCTGTTAGTTTGATCTAGACAGTTTAATAGAAATTAAAGTAGTATAGGTAAAACAGATAACCAAATATGAAGTTGTTAATCACATAGTTAATAGAATCTGTTACATATTTAGCTTAACGTTCGATACGATTAATTCTCTGAAAGTTGCAAGTAATCATGATTAGCGTATTATCAAGTAGTTTCATATAGTTGAGTAACATTCTGTCATTTTAGCCAATCAATAACCTGTTTAGTAGTTTAAATTAGTTGTTGAAATATAAAAGCAAAAGTAGTATGTTAATTGAATTTCATTCACATTAGATAGTTGAGATTTGAAACTGACATTGTAACTCTGTATTATTACTTCTCTTCATTGAATAAATATAATTTGAATTTTGCTTTCTTCCGATTCTGAATATTTGTGTGTATGATGAATTTTAATTTCTATTTATCCTTTTCAATTACGTTTGGTTTGGGCCTAATAGATAGCGAAGGCCCAGATCTGGACCAATTTATAACTGGGCTTATGATGAACAACTTCAGCGTGTCTCTGGGTTTTAAGACCCAGACATATGAATTAACCTACTGAGTTGAGCCCAAAGAGTCCAGGCCCATGTAACATAAGGAATAAGGCCTGGACTTGTATTATGAAAAAATAAAAGATTAGGGAAAAACCAAATGATAGAGAATATAGTTGTATATATAGGATTGGACTAAAAAAATCGAGAGGGACGAGTCTCGCATGAAAACAAAATAGCGGGGCCCCCATATAAACGAATGATTATATAATAGACTCAGGAAGAATGATAGCTAATTCCACAACCTTTCCAAAAGATTAATAAGCCACCAGATGATGTAGGTACGATTCTAAAATACATTTTCCCTAATACGAGTGCACATCTAATGTGACTCAAATCATAAATCTCGGCGAAGCCGAAACGTGTTAAAAGTCACAGGCGTACTGGTTGCGGTGTGACTTGAAATACGTTTTCGCAACGTCGCAATTTGTAAAATATTCAAAGCGAAACATGTATATTGTTTAAAAAGCATATAATAAATCAATTAAAATCAAGAACGACATTTGAGCAACCGTGCTAAAACCACAGAATCCGGGAGTGCCTAACACCTTCTCTCGGGTTAACAAAATTCCTTATCCGGATTTCTTGTTGCGCGGACTGTTAAATAGAGTCAACTTCCTCGGATTCGAGATTAACCGGTGACTTGGGACACCATTATTTTCCCAAGTGGCGACTCTGAAATTTTAAATAAAATCCCGAACCGATTGTCCTTTATTTGGAAAAACTCCTTCCTCGTTGTTATTATATCCTTTCTCGGGGTGTATTTATAATATCGAGTTATACCTTATTCTCCTAGTCGGGAAAATAAAAAAATGTAGTAAAAAGGGAGGTGTGATAGCTCTGGCGACTCTGCTAGGGATAAGCAACCCAGAACTTCGGTTCAGGGTTTAAGAATTCGAGCTTGATAGAATTACCGCTCTTCAATGTTATTTGACTTCATTATATGCTTTGATCAACGTGTTATGTGTTTTTGTCGATTTGATATTACGTGGATTGTATATATAGAATTATGCCGAAAAACCATCTCTTCTTTATCTCCGGGGATGTGCTTACTGGTTGAGACTTCCCTTTCTGTTAAGTTATACCCAAAATAAGAAATAGAGGCCGGATAAGTTACAAAGCCGAACGACCCCGCGGGTCCTCGGTACGTAGCCCCCTCCTCGATCCGAGTTGTCCACTCGGGTAGACGGTCTAGCACTATATGAAACCATAAGATATTGAACATAGGTCTAGGACGATTATTTGCATCGTAATTGACTTAGGGGACTCAACACAGGGGTTGGGTCCATCTAGGACACGTGACCCAGAATATTAAAGACCGAGCATATTATATGTTGCATTTTAATTATTTTGGATCATTATGCGGACCGGTAAAATTCCCGAAAAGGCAAAAGAAAGAGAAAATTCTGAAAAAAAGAGCATCGAAATATTAGCAAAATATTGTCAAAAAATGTGGAAAGAAAAATTTGAAAAAGGAAAAATAGAAGGAACAATGTTGTTGAAATAATTGGTCACATAATGTGACCGAACAACACATGTTTGATTCTCGCCATTAGGTGGGCTACATAGGCAACCCTTGACGGATCCAACCACCCTTTTAGAAAATCACCAAAAAATATTAAGTTTTAGTTTCAAATAATCGAGGTGTTTGCTATTTTTGGAAATAGTCGAATGTTCCGAAAGGACGCCGAAAGGCTGTTTTGGCAAAAATGGCCACTTCGAAATCATGTCTTTCCTTTCAAAAAATAAAAACCTAAAAAGATTAGTTCTTTCAAAAAATGAAAATTGTCTTTGAAAAAAATATTTTTCCTTTTTCTGAATAAAATCGCCTTTAATAAATGTGCAGGATGAGCACAGTATAGAATTAACCCTTCACCTTAATGAATAAAGTTCCTTTGGATTTGAGACTATGGTGGAACGATATGGGTCAAGAAGGACAAGATTGGGTTAAATGCTATCTAAAGAACCTTATGGGATTGATGGACATAATTCTCGTGGTGATATAATTCGGGCACTTGTCACTTGTTAGGATCCTGCACATAATGTTCTACACTTCTCAGACTTCGAGCTCACTCCTAGCTTAGAGGAAATTGCTTACTATATCGGGAAAGATGAGGTTCCCCTGAAAGAGAAATACCCGGTGGCTCCGAGGGCGATAACAGTGCACAGATTCCTCGATTCTCTGAAAATTTCCAGGAACGTCCATAACGAAGACTTGGATAATGGGTTTTGTTCTTTAAATTTCATCTAAAGCAGATATGGTCATATCGGGGGATTCAACGACCCTACGAACAAGCTCTGTAGTAAATCTAACCGAGTCAAGTGGGAAGAGCATAGGCGATTTGCCTTTATAGTGGAGTTCCTCGGACTAGTCATATTCCCAAGAAAAGATGGAAACATTGATACAAGGGTCGCCGGGGTGGCCAGTACTCTTCTTGTGCAAGATAATAGCATATTGGCGCCAATGATTATAGCTGATATCTTCCGTGCCATCACATCCTGTAAAGCGGGGCATGACTTCTTTGAGGGTTGCAATTTGATTCTCCACATTTGGTTGATAGAACATTTGTGTCGTCATCCTCCGTTCTCGAGTTATGGGTCGTCTGAGAAGACGAGCATTGAAGAGTTTTATATGAGAACAAAAGAAGTTAAGCTGCTGGAGGGAGCAAAAGGTTGGATTTCATACTTGCGATCGTTGACCGCTAGCCATATTGATTGGGCATACAGATGGTTGCCCCTCGATGAGATGATGTACATGCCAACGGAAGGGTCGCATTTCTTGATTATGGGTCTTAAAAGCATTCAGCCTTATGCATCGTACAGGGTACTACGACAGCTTGGGAGATATCAAGTTATACCAAAAGACGGGGACCTCAGCTTACAAGCAGTAGAGATTAGTCCGGACGGACAATTCCCAGAAGAAAAGATTCGACATATTTGGAATGAATGCCAACGCTTGAAGGTAGACACTTGTGTGGTAAACCGAGCTCAGGGAGACGTATCGCTAGGGTATGCTGCTTGGTATCTCTGGGATGTCGAGCATGATAGACTAATGAAAAGGCCTCACATTCAATATTTGGCCGAGCAGTCTAAGGAGCATAGAGATTGGGTGGTCAGAGAAAATGAGTATAGAGCCAATATCAGCTTGCTAGAGAAACAATTTCGAGATCTCAAATTCGAAAGCGGTTTACAAGCGGCATCTAACGAAGGAGAAAAGAAGCAGCTGAGAAAAGAGAATGAAATCTTAAAGGCTCAAATTACAAAAATGAAAATGCATTTGAAACCCCAGTTCGCCTAGCCCGAGATGAAAAATTGATTGAAAATCTTCGGTGCAAAGTGAATGACTACAACTTCGATCTGGATAAATCAGAAAAGGAGTTAGTCGGGGTTTGGAGACAACTGGCCAGAAATGCAGAGGAAAGAGCTAGAATGGTTCAGTAATTACAAGATGAACATAAGGTTGAGGTAGCTCGATTGAGAAAGAAAGTCATTACAGCCGAAGCCAAAAGTAGCAAGATGATCAAAGAGTTTGAAGTAGAAAGAAAACATTGTTACATGGCTATGGCTCGGTTAGAATTTGAGCTACGACAACTGCAAAAGGAGAACCAACAAACCTTAGATGCTCGCACCAAACAAATCAGCAGGTTGCTTCAGGAAAAAGGGGTCATCCGAGAAAGAATCGTCAACATTGCTCAGTACATCACCAGAAAATGCCAATTGTGTGAAGTTCTGTCCCAGGCAACATTCACATCAGTAGTAAAGTTCTTTGTAAAACAAGTAATGTCTGATCTAGATAAACTCCAAAGTGTATTAGCATATAGGCCCGTGGCAAGACCGAACGACGTCTCGTGGGCACTAGGAGTATTAATGTATTCGTAGGGCATGCATTTTGTATTTGTATTCCTTTTTGCATTTGTAGTACAACATCATTTGTAATCGATGTTTTTGAGTATCAATGAAAAATTCAAAATAAATTGTTGTTATTTTCTTTTCGTTTTTATACAAAGTGTCTGGCGATAGGCAAACATGTAGGAACGAAAAAACAAAATGACAATGAAAAAAAATGGAAAAGAAGAAAAAAAGATTAAAAAAATGAAAAAGATGAATAGAAAAGCAATGAAAAAAGCAGAGGTGAAAATAAAATGGTGGTTCAAAGAGGAATAAATGCCGGAATGATGCATAATGATCAGGGCAAAAGTTGTGATTTTAATAATTATTTTTACTCCTTATGAGCTAACTATTAACAAGTTTTGTTGTTGATGAGTATCAGATTTTCAGCTGGCAACTGACATTCTGGCACATCATCATTACAATACACGTTCAAAAGCTATGTCTAAGGCTGTGACTCAGGAGATTGAACCTACCATAATGGATCCAGTACAGGAAGAAGAGGTTGTAGATGTTGCGGGTATGAAAGAGGAGATGTATAAGCTAAGGCAGCAAATGTCGGAAATGTACCAAGCCTGGTCCAGGGGTCAACCATTGCCTACCTATCCAGCCAATCCGGCATATGTCCCTCCCGCAAATCCTAATCCCGAACCACCTACCATGAAATCATCCTCCACGTACCCAAATTTCCAACACTACTATGCCACAACTTCACAGGCACCACCACCACTATCCAAACAAGTTCCACCACAACCACCCCAGGTCACCCCGGTATATGTGGCACACAAATTGTCAAGTGAACCAGTGTTTCATGTTTAAGAGACTCATTATTATCTACCGGAGCCAACATTCAGGTAGCACGACTCCTATACTCCACTTATGGATATGACCGAAGAAAAGCCTGTCAGGAACTTGGAGCAAGAAAAGATGGCACAGAAGATGAGAAGTCTAGAACAATCTTTCTATAACATACAAGGGCTAGGAGGCCAAGTGAGCGTCGCGTATAAAGATTTATGTTTGTTTCCAGAAGTGCAGCTCCCAGCTGGATTAAAATTACCTAAGTTAGATATGTACGATGGGCGTGGGGATCCGGTAGCCCATCTAAGGGGTTACTGTAGCAAGATGCGTGGTGCAGGGGGAATAGATGAGCTGTTGATGGATTATTTTAGCCAGAGTCTGAGTGGTTCTACACTAGAGTGGTATACCCGTCAGGATCACACCAGATGGTTCATCTGGGATGATCTAGCTCAGTCATTCACTAACCACTTCCAGTACAATTTGGATATAATTCCAGACAGGCTGTCGCTAACAAAAATAGAGAAAAAGCCCGAGGAAAGTTTCTGGGAGTACGGGTTTAGATGGAGGGAACATGCTGCACGGGTGGACCATGCTATGAAGGAAACAGAAATGGTGGACTACTTTCTACGGGCCTTAGAGCCTACTTACTATGTTCATTTGGTATCCGCTATTGGGAAAACTTTTAATGAAGTGGTGAAAATGGGAAGTTTCGTAGAAGAGGGATTGAAAATCAATAAGATCATGAGCTTTTCGGCTATTAAGGCCACGAATCAGGCGATACAAATCGGAACTAGGGGATCTATCGGTAAAAAGAAGAAGGAGGAGGTCGCAGTTGTTGAAAGTAGACCATGGTCTCGGAGCTAAAATACATACTATCACCCACCTCGTCCATACCAACCATACCCACCAGTACCCTACAACCCACCTCCGCCATATTATCCACCCACCACTCCACATTTTTCCGTCCCACATGCCCAATATTACCCACCACCTCCACATGTATGGCGAGCCCAAACTCCACAAAATGTCTACCACACACAATATACCTACCCACCTTCCAGAACATATAAAAATCCAAATAGACCCAGCTTCCACCCAGATCCGGAAGTAAGAGGAAACAGAGCCGAAACAAAGAAAACATTCACTCCGTTAGGGGATTCATACACCAGCCTTTATCATTGCCTGAGGGAGATGGGGATGCTAAGCCCAATTGAGCCAAAACTTCCAAACCCACCACCCAGAAACCTCGACCAATCAGCCCGATGTGAATATTGTTCCTGGGCGCCAGGACATGATACTGAAAAGTGGTTGCACTTGAAATTCGCCATACATGAGCTTATTGATACCAGGAGGATTGACGTGAAGGCTCCAGAAACTCCCAATATTACACAAAACCCATTGCCAGCCCATCATGAGACGCACATGATAGAATTGGAACAAGGAGAGAGCAGTAAGAAACCTTCCCAATCAGTGATGATGATAAAATCCAATAGCAAAGTGGAAAGAGAGGTTGAGAAATAGAAAGCGACAGCCGAGTTGCAAATGAATAAGCCATCCGTGGTCGAGGCTATGAAAATAGTAGTGCCAGGAGCTAAACCATTATTGACACTGAAGGGAGCATATGTGGAACCTGTAGTCGTTAAACCGGTGGTGCAGATGCTAGTTGTAAATGCTAAAGCCATATCGTGGAACTATAACAAAGTCACAGTGATGTACAAGGGGAAGGAGGTTATAGGAGAAATCAATGAAACACATGGCCTAACTCGTTCCGGGCGATGCTTTTCCCCGGAAGAGTTGAGGAAAACAAAAGTGGTGAAGGAGAATCCTAATCAGGTGAAGAAAGCAGTTACTGAAGAAGAAGTATTAGAGTTTTTGAAAAAGATGAAAGCTCAAGACTATTCAATAGTAGAGCAGTTGAGAAAGGCGCCTGTGCAGATTTCATTGCTATCATTGCTAATTCATTCTAAAGAGCACATGAAGGCGTTAATGAAAATTCTGAACGAAACACATGTGCTTGAGAAAATTTCAGTCTGCCATCTTGAGAAAATCATGAATAAAATCTTTGAGACAAACAAGAAAACATTCTCAGATAATGAATTGCCACTTGAAGGGACGGAGCACAACAAAGCACTTTATCTCGCCGTCAAGTGCGAAGAATCTGTGGTTACCCGTGTTCTAGTAAAAAACGGGACAAGTACCAACACTTATCCACTCTCAACTGTGGGAAAGCTGAAGTTTAAACCTGATAGAATCCGTCGACAGTGTGTGTGTACGGGTCTTTGACGGAGGAGGCAAGAATACTCTAGGGGACATTGTGCTGGAAGTTACCATCGGACCAGTGGACTTCACCATGGAGTTCCAAGTGCTAGATGTTGCTGTTTCTTACAATTTGTTATTGGGACATTGTCACGACCCTAGTTCACCGATTGTGAACATGTCGTGATGGCACCCAGTCCCCACGACTAGGTAAGCCTAACACGTTGCGGAATATACAAGTTATAAATGCTTAAATAAGAAACAACGGAAAAATAGCATAAAAGATATGTAATCCGTGCCGTTTGGCACATACATCCATCACACAATGAATAAAACACTACCAAGATCCGGAACCCCACGGTAACACAGACTAAAAGAGAAAATACAACTGTGGCTCTATGTGTAAAGAGTATCTAACAACGAAATGAAGAAAATGTCAACTAGTACTACTAGAATAGAAGGAAAGCCTCCGGATCTGCGGACGTAGCAGATCATACCTCGAGGTCTCCGGAAAAGCTGCGGAAATCACCTAGCACGAGCCTGCTCTGATGTACCTGGATCTGCACAACAAAAGTGTGCAGAAGAGTAGCATGAGTACACCACGGCGGTACTCAGTAAGTGCCAAGCCTAACCTCGATGGAGTAGTGACGAGGAAGGTCAAGGCCCTACTGAGAAACAATAATATAGTGATGATAACAAAAAAAATAAATAGTTTAAATGATAATAATTTCCGAAGTAACAACAATAAGATGATTATTGCAATTGTCTACAATTAAGCTAACAACAAATAAACAACTCAATAAAACAATTCCAGGACTTGTGGGAATTGAACCCACAGTCCCATTCTCAGTACCTCTGGGTCTCCGGGAATCGAACCCGCAGCCCATGTCTCAATAATATCTCAATAACTCAGGATCTCCGGGAATCGAACCCGCAGTCCCTACCAATAAGTCAGGATCTCGGGAATCGAACCCGTAGTCCACATTCCAATAATCTCAGGATCTCGGGAATCGAACCCGTAGTCCACATTTCAATAATCTCGGGATCTCGGGAATCGAACCCGTAGTCCATATTTCAATAATCTCGGGATCTCGGGAATCGAACCCGTAGTCCACATTTCAATAAATCTCAGGATCTCGGGAATCGAACCCGTAGTCTACATTTCAATAATCTCGGGATCTCGGGAATCGAACCCGTAGTCCATATTTCAATAAATCTCAGGATCTCGGGAATCGAACCCGTAGTCCATATTCCAATAATCTCGGGATCTCGAGAATCGAACCTGTAGTCCACATTTCAATAAATTTCAGGATCTCGGGAATCGAACCCGTAGTCCATATTTCAATAATCTCGGGATCTCAGGAATCGAACACGTAGTCCACATTTCAATAAATCTCAGAATCTCGGGAATCGAACCCATAGTCCATATTTCAATAATCTCGGGATCTCGGGAATCGAACCCGTAGTCCACAACCACAGCAGGTAAAGGAATACACAAAGAGAAGTATAATATGCTTAACAATAACTTCGCCGATGAACAGCGCCGGCGATTACCAAGAAAACCCAAGTAAGTCAATTAAGCAACTAGACAGTTAAATTCTATCTAATCATGCTTTTCTAACTACTACCGGGTAGGAATATCGAATTTAACAACTAAAAATAGGAATATCACTCATTGAACATTTTGAGTAAAGTATGTGTTCAACAACTAGCGCATGTACACGCCCGTCACCTCGCGTACAAGGCATTTAAAGTATCACAATAATATCCTAGGGGTGAAAGTCCCCCACACAAAGTTAGACAAGCCACTTACCTCAATTCCTGTACAAAACCACTAAGAAATAACCCTCTTGCCGCGAATGTTAGTCTCCACAAGTGTAGTATCAGATAAAAAATCAATAGAATCACATCAAGATGGGCCAATTGGGCATTACCCAATCAAAATAACTCAAAATACACCAAAATCCACAAGTTGTCAAAATTCGACTATCGGTACGCTTATCGAAAAATCACGAAAATTATATATTCGGGTTCCTTATCTCAATACGAGTCTAAACATATAAGATTTACCAAATTCGGACTCCATTTGCCCATTCAAAACCTTGATTTTCTAAAGTTCAAGCCTAGGGCTAAATCCTCCATAAATGACCCCAAATTCCTCCATTTTCATGATATAATTGCATAATATTACCAATACTAATCATAAGATGAGTCCATAGTTGATTACATGATGATTTCCCTTGAATCTCCCTCAAAAATTGCCCAAATCGCCTCATAAGCCGAGACCCCAATGTGAAATGTTTTTCTGAAATTTTCTAACTTCTGATACAATTAATCTTCTGCGATTTTCGCTTATGCGGACTAGTTTCCGCTCCTGCGGATCCGCTTCCGCGACATTTTGTCGCTTCTGCGAAGCCCAGGCCTGGCTGGCCCATTTCGCTTCTGCGAGCCTAAAGCCGCTTCCGCGAGGCCGCTCTCCTGCGGACAAAGGTCCGCTCCTACGAACAAAAGTCCGCTTCTGCGGACTCGCCTAAGCGGAGGCTTGTCCGCTTCTGCGAAATTCCCCAACTCGTCTCCTGACCGCTTCTGCGGTCCCCATCCTCGCACCTGCGATGCCGCTCATGCGGACAAGGACCGCCCTTGCGCTCCAGTCCGCTTCCGCGCTCCAATTTCCGCTTCAGCGGACTCGCCTCTGCGGTTCCATTTTCCCAGGGGCGAAAACAATAGAGGCAGAATTCCCTAACCTGCAATTTCCATGATTTTCTCCCGTTTAACCATCCGAAACCACCCCGAGGCCCCCGGGATCTTATCCAAACACACCAACACATCCTAATACCTTATTCGAACTTGTTCCAATCCTCAAAACACGTCTAACAACATCAAAACCCATAATTCACATCGAATTCAAGCCTAAATTTCTTAAAACTCTCTGAATTACACATTCGATCTAAAACCCGACCAAACGACTTCCGAATGACCTGAAAATTTGCGGACATATCCAAATTCACATAACGAAGCTACAGAAATTGTCGGAATTCCATTCCGACCCCCGGATCAAAATCTCACCTATCGTTCAGATTCGCCAAAATTTCAAACTTCGGCATTTCAAGCATAATTGAGCTACGGACCTCCAAAATACATTCCGAACGCGCTCCCAACCCCGAAATCACCCAACGGAGCTAATGGAACCATCAGATTCCTATTCCGAGGTCGTCTTAACACTGTTCCAATTACGGACCATTTTCTAACTTTAAAGCTCTCATTTAGGGACTAAATGTCCCAAAATGCTCCAAATTTCAGAACCGACTCTCCCGGCAAACCACAATAGCAGAAGTAATGAACTTAGGGGAACAATTAAATTGGGGATTGGGGCGAAATTTTTCTAAAACGACCGGCCGGGTCGTTACATCTTCCCACCCTTAAAGATTCATTCGTCCTCGAACGAGCATAGGAAACATACCTGGAGTAGTGAAAAGATGAGGGTACTGGCTGCGCATATCCTGCTCGGTCTCCCAAGTCGCCTCCTCGACCGGCTGGCCCCGCCACTGAACCTTTACCGAAGCGATATTCTTTGACCTTAGATTTCTGACCTGTCTGTCTAGAATGGCTACTGGTTCCTCAACATAAGACAGATCCTTGTCCAGTTGAACAGATGTGAAATCCAACACATGCGACGGGTCACCATGGTATCTCCGGAGCATGGAGACATGAAATACGGGGTGAACTCCGGCTAGGCTGGGAGGTAAGGCCAACTCATAAGCAACCTCCCCAACATGCCTCAAAATCTCAAAAGGGCCAATAAATCTAGGACTCGGCTTTCCTTTCTTCCCAAACCTCATAACGCCCTTCATGGGCGAGACTCGCAGTAGAACCCGCTCACCAACCATAAAAGCCACATCGCGCACCTTCTTGTCCGCATAACTCTTCTGTCTAGACTGGGCCGCACGAAGTCTGTCCTGAATCACCTTGACCTTGTCCATAGCCTCCCGAACCATATCAGTACCTAGCAACCTGGCCTCGCCCGGCTCAAACCAACCCACGGGAGACACGCACCTCCTACCATATAGGGCCTCGTACGGTGCCATCCGAATACTAGACTGGTAGCTGTTGTTATAAGCAAACTCCGCCGGTGGCAAGAAGTGATCCCACGAACCTCCAAACTCAATCACGCACGCACGGAGCATATCCTCCAAAATGCGAATAGTATGTTCGGACCGCCCGTCAATACGGGGGTGAAAGGTCGCGCTCGGCTCCACCCGAGTACCTAACTCTCGCTGTACGGCTCTCCGGAACCGTGAAGTGAGCCGAGTGCCTCTATCCGAAATGATGGAAAGTCTGGAATACCATGCGGCCGAACTACCTCCCGATATAGATCTCCGCCGGTCGCTCCGATGAATATGTAGTGCTCACCGGTATAAAATGGGCGGACTTGGTCGGCCGATCCACAATGACCCAAATGGAATCAAACTTCCTAACCGTCCGTGGAAGTCCAGATACAAAGTCCATGGTAATGCGCTCCCATTTCCACTCGGGAATCTCAATTCGCTGCATCAATCCACTCGGACGCTGATGCTCATACTTCACCTGCTGGCAGTTGAGGCATCTGGAAACATAATCAACTATATCCCTCTTCATCCGCCTCTACCAGTAATGCTTTTTCAAGTCCTGATACATCTTTGCGGCACCCGGATGGATGGAATACCGCGAACTATGGGCCTCTGCTAGAATCAGCTCTCGAAGATCATCTACATTGGGCACACAGATACTCCCCTACATCCTCATGACTCCATCATCCCCGATAGTAACATCTCAAGCATCACCACGCCGAACTCTATCCCGAAGAACAAGCAAATGAGGGTCATCAAACTGCCGCTCCCTGATGCGATAAAATAGAGAAGACCGAGAAACCACACATGCCAGAACCTGGCTGACTCTGAAAGATCCAATCTAACAAACTGCCTGGACAAGGCCTGAACATCCATTGCCATAGGTCTCTCTGAGGCTGGTACATAGGCTAAACTCCCCAAACTCTTCGCCCGACGACTCAAGGCATCGGCAATCACATTAGCCTTGCCCGAATGATAGAGAATAGTAATATCATAGTCCTTCAGTAGCTCCAACCATCTCCTCTGACGCATATTTAGGTCCTTCTGCTTAAGCAAATGCTGCAAGCTCCGGTGATCAGTGTAGCTCTCACAAGGTATCCCATATAAATAATGACGCCAAATTTTCAAGGCGTGAATAATGGCAGCTAGCTCCAAATCATGAACATGGTAATTCTTCTCATGCACCTTCAGCTGTCTCGACGCGTAGGGAATCACCCTACCATCCTGCATCAATACCGCACCGAGTCCAACTCGTGAGGCATCACAATATACAGTATAGGACCCCGAACCTGTAGGCAACATCAATATAGGGGCCGAAGTCAACGCTGTCTTGAGCTTCTGAAAGCTCGCCTCACACTCGTCTGTCCACCGAAAAGGGGCACCCTTTTGGGTCAATCTAGTCATAGGTGCTGCAATCGAAGAGAACCCCTCTACGAAACGACGGTAATAGCCCTCCAAACCAAGGAAACTGCGAATCTCAGTAGCGGAGGAGGGTCTGGGCCAACTCTGCACGACCTCCACCTTCCTCGGATCTTCTCGAATACCATCACTCGACACCACGTGGCCCAAAAATGCCACTGAACTCAACCAAAATTCACATTTAGAGAACTTGGCATAAAGCTGCTTCTCCCTCAGTATCTGAAGCACTATCCTCAAATGCTGCTCGTGCTCTTCCCGGCTCCGGGAATATACTAGAATATCATCGATGAAAACAATCACGAACGAGTCCAGATAAGGCCTGAACACACTGTGCATCAAATGCATAAAGGCTGTTGGGGAATTAGTCAGTCCAAAAGACATCACGAGGAACTCATAGTGACTATACCGAGTCCTGAAGGCAGTCTTCGGGATATCTGGCTCCCGAATCTTCAGCTGGTGATACCCGGAGCGCAAATCAATCTTAGAAAACACATGTGCGCCCTGTAACTGGTCAAATAAATCATCAATACGGGGCAAAGGATACCGGTTCTTCACTGTAACCTTATTCAGCCGACGATAGTCAATACACATACGCATAGAACCGTCCTTTTTCTTCACAAACAATACAGGAGCACCCCAAGGCGAAACACTGGGTCGAATAAAACCCTTGACCAATAACTCCTGTAACTGATCCTTCAACTCCTTCAGCTCAGGAGGAGCCATACGGTACGGTGAAATAGAAATGGGCTGAGTGCCCGGCAACAAGTCAATAGCAAAGTCAATATCTCTGTCGGGCGGCATGCCCGGAAGATCAGCTGGAAATACATCAGCAAAGTCACGTACCACATGAACAGAATCAATAGAGGGAGTGTCAATACTGACGTCCCGCACATAGGCTAGATAAGCAGCACACCCCTTCTCAACCATACGCCGAGCTCCGAGAAAAGAAATAACACGGCTAGGGGTGTGATCTAGAGTACCACTCCACTCAATATGTGGAATGCCGGCATAGCCGGCGTCACGGTCTTGGCGTGACAATCAAGAATAGCATAATGGGGCGACAACCGGTCCATGCCCGGAATAATATCAAAATCGACCATCCCGAGCGACAATAGATCCGCTCCGGTCTCAAAATCACAAATGGTAACCAAACGAGACCGATATACGCGGTCCACGACCAAAGAATCACCCACCGGAGTGGAAACATAAATGAGGGCACTCAAAGAATTCCGAGGCACACCCGGATGAGAAGCAAAGTAAGAAGACACATATGAAAAAGTGGAACCAGGGTCGAATAGAACCGATGCCTCCTTGTGACTAACCATAATAATACCCGTGATAACAGAGTCAGATGCAATAGCCGCAGCGTGATCAGGAATAGCATAGAATCTGGCCTGTCCCCCCTCTCGAGGGCGGCCTCCGGAACCTTGACCCCTGCCCCTGGATGGCTGGGCAGGTGGAGTGGCAGCTGGGGCTGGAATGATAGCCTGCTGGCCCTGAGAACCACGCGGATGCTGTGATGACTGATGAGGGGCTCCTCTCCTGCGCCTGGGGCACTCCCTAACCTGGTGGCAAGTATTCCCGCACTCAAAACAAGCTCTGGGAGGACGCGGTGGCTGTGACTGGCCGACCTCACCCCCACAAGTCTGACCCCTGGAAGGACCCCGCGCAGGAGGTGCACTGGAAACTGGGGGAGCATAATAAGGCTCCCGAGGTGCTGGAAGACCTGGAGTACTACCGGCTGCGGGCAATGCCGAGTGAACTGGTCGACCGGAATAACCCCTGCCAAAACGACTGGCTGATGAAGTGCGGGCACCAAGGAAATGGCTCGACTCACGAGACCTCTTGGCCTCTCTCTCTCTCCGCTCTCTAGGAAGCATACTTTCGATCCTCTTGGCAATGCTAACTGCCTGCAGATAAGATATATCTGTCTTAAGCTCTC